>CAIGRP010073296.1:0-21979 GCA_903798385.1 Fraxinus cuspidata | reverse complement strand
TTGATGGAAAATTGATTTCAACTTGCAGAGTCAGAAAATGAAAGCTATTTTAATGTAAATGAGATGTGTTAAAGTTTTGGATGATAGTTGGCATGTTGGTTTACTTAATGCAAAGAAAACTGAACTTGAAGAAGTTGTTTGGAGTACTATTTTCTTATACTTATCTAAAAATATGATAAGAAGTATTGGTGAAACTAAAACAGCCTCTGAATTGTGGACCAAACTTCATGCCAAATATGTGACTAAAACTACTCCAAACAAATGTNTAGAGTCAGAAAATGAAAGCTATTTTAATGTAAATGAGATGTGTTAAAGCTTTGGATGATAGTTGGCATGTTGGTTTACTTAATGCAAAGAAAACTGAACTTGAAGAAGTTGTTTGTAGTACTATTTTCTTATACTTATCTAAAAATATGATAAGAAGTATTGGTGAAACTAAAACAGCATCTGAATTGTGGATCAAACTTCATGCCAAATATGTGACTAAAATTACTCCAAACAAATGTTTTCTTTTAAAACAATTCTTTTTTTAAAAAAATAGATATTTCAGTTGATTTGGATGAAAACTTGAATAGATTTACAAAACTTACTCAAGACTTGACTGACTGTGATGAAAAACTTTCAAAAGATCAGTTGACTATAATTCTGTTAAACTCCATTAGTGACGGGTATAAGGATATTAAAGTTTCCCTTGAATATGGCAGAGATGAACTCACTACTCATATTTTAATCAATGCTTTAGAAAATAATGCACAAGAAATCAAGGCCGAGTCAAGTGACAGTCACACTGGGGTAAATTTGTTGTCCAAGGGTAAAGCTTTAAGTAAATCTGAACATCGTTCAAAATTTTCAAAAGATAATAAAAGGTGGACTGATAGGAATAAGACTAAGAATATGCTAAAGGCAAGAAATGTTATTATTGTGGTAAAAAATTATCATTGTGCTAAAGATTGTTTTAAAAAGAAAAATGAAGCAAAATAAAAAGGTTTTGAAGAAGGGAGTGCTGCTTTAACATATAATAAAGCCAAAATAGAAAATGGTTTAGTTTTATTATGTGCTGGAAAAAAACTGAGTGATGAATTGATACTTGACTCGGCTGTTCTTTTCACATGTGTCCAAATAAAAACTGTTTTATTAACTTCGAAAAAACCAAAGAGGGGCAAGTTATAATGGGAAATAATTTTGCTTGCAAAGTGAGTGGAATATGGACTAATACTAGAAAATGGAAATTTTTTGTTTCTGAAAAAACCAGATATGTCCCAAATTTAAAAAGGAACTTAGAGTCCTTGGTCATGTTAGATGGTATGGAGTTTTATATAAATCTGGGGAAATTAAAATTCTTAGGAGGAATGACTTGATTGCTTCTGCCCCTAAGAAACATGGCCTATATTATTTGAATGCTAAACCTTTGTTGGGCCTGTCTACTTCTATATCTGAAAACTTTAATTTGGCGAAATTGTCGCGTGAAAGACTTGGTCACATTGGTAAAAAAATTTTGAATTTTCAGCAATCAAAAGGTGTCTTTGGAAAATTAAACCTTGGTGATTTTGGTTCTTGTGAACAATGTATTATAGGAAAACAAGTTAAACTTCATTTTCCCATTGGAAAATCCAAACAAAAACTTGAGTACTTGCATGCTGATTTGTGGGGTCCTGCTTGTGTGTCTACCTTATCTGACTTCAAATACTGCCTGTTAAAAATTGATGATTTCTCAAGAAAAATTTGAATGTTTTTGCTGAAATCTAAAGATGAGACCTTCTCTATTTTTAAGGAACGGAAAACCCAGGTTGAAAATCAAACAGATCTTAAAATAAAAATCTTAAGAACGGATAATGGTTTGGAATTCTGTAACTATGAATTCAATATTTTTTGTAAAGAGCATGACATTTTGAGACATAGGATTGTCACTTACACACCAAAACAAAATGGAATAGCTCAAAGAATGAAAAGAACTTTGCTAAATAAAGTCAGATGTATGCTTTTGAGTTCTGGTTTGCCTAAAATGTTTTGGGGTGAAGCAGTTAAGATTGCAGCTTACTTGATTAATAGGAGTCCTACAAGTGCTTTGAATTTTATTGTTCCTAAAGTTTTGTGGTCAAATGACTCTGTGCATTATTCTTATCTTAAAGTTTTTGATTGGGCTGCATATGCTCATCAAAACATTGGCAAGTTAGAATCTAGATCACTTAAATGTGTTTTCTTGAGATATGATGAACATGTAAAAGGGTACAGACTATGTGTTAAACCTAAAACCCTAACCCTCAAAGAATGAATCGCAGCTACTTCAATGGACCAAAATGATACCACACGGATGTCAACCATTTCTTTCATTCTAAGAATCACTTAGACTCAATATTCACAAAGAATCACACCGAAATCGAATGTTTTAAGATAACACGATAAAGACGAAAAAGAACCAGAGAGACCTCGAGAGAATCTAGAGAGTTCTACACAAGATGCGAATGAAAGTCACCCCAAGGGCAACCACTCAAGACCCTTTTATATTCATTCCCATCACCGTTGATATATCAATGGTTCATAGCAGCACATGTGTTTTCTTATTTTTTTGGCTCGGGTTATGGGCTACATCATTTTGTGTTATCAGGCAATGACAAAGCAACAGTTTGGGTCAAGCCCAAATTTCATTATCGCCTTAATGGACTGGATCAATTTGGCATAACAGTCCAATAGTTTATGTTTTCTTTATCATTTATTAAAAATAAGATTTTCATTGCATCCTATATGCAACGAAAATTGTCCAAGTTTAGGTTGTAAATTTCCATTTGTAATCTAATTTGCTTCTTTATTTCTTCAGTTTCCATATGTCGCTTGCACTAGCACCATTGCATGGGCTGTGTCTTTTTACTTTGATTTGTAATGAAATAAACTATTTATCAGATTTATCGACTGGTAAGCAATCGATAATAAACTTGTACATCAAACTTAACTAGTTTCTAAATGATTAAACTAATGCAGTTCTCGACACAATTGTTATTTAGCCTGATGTCACGGAAGGAATTGTAGTTTGCCCAAAACAGAAATAAGGAAACATAGTTTGTTTCCTTGGACTAACACAATGAGGGGCCAATTAATAATTGTAAGCAACATCCACATATCGTCTGAGAAATTTTTGACACATATGTCCTCGTATATCGTATGAGAATCATACAATCACAGCCAATATTTCCGACCTTTGATTTAATATTGTAGCCAAGACCAATATACAAGGGTCAAATCTAGGCTAGAAACTAAGAAAGAATAAACCAAAAATGAAGAAGAAGGATCGAGAGAAGTCAGAGAAACAAAACCATCTATCAATATGAGAAAACCAAGGGCCATATCTAACCAAGCAATAAATCTCAACCCTTGATCAAATCCATTGTTCCATAATTAAATTAGAATGGTATTGCCAAATGCCAATTTACAAATCAGAGGTTGTCATGTGAGCTGTTATATCCATAAATTACGTGGCATCCTAAGACGGATGTATGTCAACATGATATTGACTATTTAATTGATTGAACCTATTTTAATTAAACAATAGCATTATGGGCTTGACCCATTAACCACTGGCCCATTTATATTTTCCTATATATGTGTGAGTTTCATTTACAATTAAATATATATTTTAACCATAATCAAGTCCCCCCTTCCATCTCTTGTACTCATAATATCTTTCGTTCGGCCGTTGACTTAATCGTCGGAGTGCAAATTATCACCGGACATTTTCCTCGATCGACGACATTTGTCTTCTAACGGGGTGTTCAGTGTGCAAATGATGTTTATGTGGAAGAGAGGTGACCTAAATTCTGTTGGCGTATTTTTTGAGGTAACAGATTAGCATTATCTGTGGAAAATCGATATGTGAACCACGAATATTCACATTCCAAAAGGTCAGAAGGGAGGAAGAAGACGCAAATGAAAAAAAAAAACCTTTTTTCTTTCCCTACTGGTAGCTACATGCTGGAAGAAATATTGTCCAATCAGTTTTTGGTTTTTTATATTAAAGTTGAAGAATCTTCCCAAGCAATTTCTTGTACATTTCTTGTAAAAGATTGAAGGAGCCAACCATGAAAATGGCTACCTGTGGAAGAAACAACAGCAACCAAAAAGCAACTTTCAAGACATGAGTTTTCTGTTCAGATTCCACCAAAAAGATGAGAAACTAGCTGGAAATAAAGGACTCTAGTGTTAAGTTAAGTGATAAAATCTCATTTGGAATAAATATGAAAATATAGACCAATTTATAAGAGTTTGAGCTATTCAACTTATTAAGGTTGACCTATTAAGATGAAATCTCAAATCTTAACATTGTATTAGAGTCCGTTAAACTCCAACGAACAATTCGATTCGATTAAGACTCAAAATTTTAATATTGATGTGCTCTAACGAGCCACCATCTTGTGAAGACATGTTAAGAGATAAAATTTCACATCAAATAAGGATGAAAACATAGACCAATTTACAAGAGTTTGAATTACTTCATTTAATAAGGTTGACATTTTAAGATGAAACCTCGAATCTTAACAGTTCCATCTTAAAATCTACCACAAAAATGACTTGGTAGAATATTATGTCGACAAAGGATAAATGAAAGACCACTATTGCAGCCAATTTCTATCCCATTTTTCAGCCCACTCTACTCTTAAAGATTACATCTAACTGCTGTTAAACAAATATCCATTTGTAAAGCTTTCAACACATGCCAACAGCAAAGCTTTGGCCAAGATAGAAATGTTAGGTACGGGTAATGGCATCCTCGAACAGAGAAACGATACCTAAACCATATTGGAATGTTGTGCTATAAGCGAAGAAGAGTTTTGGGGGCGCATGACCCTAACTCCGGCAACAATTAGCACGACACTGTACAAAAAAACGACGGTGAGTATTTTAATTTTTGTCCACGGTAAGAATTAAATTTGATGGAGACAAGGCCTCGAGGGTGGCATCCTACAGACTTCTTCTCTAGATTGACAACAGGTTTTTGCAGGAAAATTGTCCTTCCGATTTCATGCAACTTGGATTTTTCTTCAGATTGTGATATTCACTTGCCTTCATCTTGGGCCCTTTGTTGGGGCGGGTATTCCCATTTTATTGTATGGGCTTTCTTCACAAAAATCTAAATAGATGGGTTAGCAGATTAGGGACTTTGGGTCCTTTAAGAGTATAAGAGTTGGACAGCAAGGGTTTTATTTCTTGGGCTTCACGGTCTCCAATCCGATTTCAAGTAATTGGGCCCATATTATTCTTTTGGTTCAAAATGATCAGGTCATTATCCTCTTGAATGGACCGCATTTTTTGAGGCTTTGCAATTATAACTTCTTCCAAATTGTCTATTATATATGTTGTGTTTCCTTCCAGCAAGAAGATGATATAGATGGTAAAACTATACTTGCAAAATTATTTTACCACCAAGTAAACATTTGTTTATTGCTACTGGGACCTCAATATTGAAGATAGGTAATGGCAAAATTTGAGTTCGAGGTGGCAAAATTCTTCTATTAGCATGCTGAATTTACAGCAATATATCATGTGATATGTGCATAAATTAATACAATAGCCATGATGACAAATTGTAGAAGTATGTGAGATTTACTACTGTAATTTTTGATGGTGTCATGGTTGAGCTACAAATCTCAAGGAATTGTTTTTGCAAGTTCATGCTAAGTGTTCGATATATATACTTAGCTTGGATTTCTTTTATTCAAAGGTCATATTGATCATTTCAGTTGGTCAAGGCAAACCTTATCTTGTGGTCTTCTTATTTATCGAAGGCGAGCCAAACTCATGGTTTTCTTATTATCGAATGCGAGCCCTAACTCGTGGATTTCTTATTATCAGAGACAGCAATCTATGAGTCCCCATTCCTTGCATAAAGGAAGAGGTAGCATATTATGGAATTCTCGCTCCATAAAAAAATGAAGAGGTCAATTGCCGATATGTTTGCCCTTTCAAAATGAGCCTTTCCTGGCCTTATTCAAGAGATGTTTATTCTTCACCTCTCACTATCGTCGAGTCTAGCTGTAATACCTCGTCATTTCAAGGCCAGTTTATAAGATTCCGATAATTCGAGAGCTATTCGGGGAATGTTTATTCCCCGTCTCACCAGATGCTTATCCTTGCTTCACAAATGTCTATACCGCGCCACGTCAGATGCTTATTCTTGATTTCATGAGATGTTTATTTCTCGCTCCTCACTATCTTAGAGCCTATCTGTAACACCTTGTCATTTTGAGGCCTGTTTATAAGACTCCAATAGTTTGAGAGCTATTCGCGAGATGTTTATTCCCCGATTTAACAAATGATTATCCCTGTCTTCACGAGATATTTTTTTATCATCTTTCACTACCGTTAAGTCTAGCCATAAGACCTCGTCCATCAAAGGCCGCTTATAAGACTCCGATAGTTTAAGAGGCATTCGCAAGATGTTTATTCACCGCTTCGCCAGATGCTTATACCTGATTTAATGATATATTTATTTCTCGCCTTAACAGATACTTATTACTTGCTTCGTGAGATATTTATTCCTCTCCTCTCACTATCGTCGAGCCTAAATGTAAGACCTCGTCATTTTGAGGCCAGTTTATAAGACTTCAATAGTTTGAGTGCTTCCCGCGGGATTTTTATTCCCCGCCTCGTCAGATGTTTATTCCTGATTTCGCGATATGTTTATTCCTCGCTTCTCACTATCGTCGAGCTAAGCTATAAAACCTCGTCTATTCGAGGCCGACTTATAAGACTCCGATAGTTCGAGAGCTATTCATGAGATGTTTATTTCTTGCCTCGCCACATGCTTATCCCTGACTTTGCGAAATGTTTATTCTTCGCCTCTTACTATAATCGAGCTAAATTGTAAGACCTCGTTTATCCGAGGTCACTTATAAGACTCTGATAGTTTGAGACCTATTTGTGAGATGTTTATTTCTTGCCTCGCTAGATGCTTATATCTCTGGCTGCCTATCACTATCTTCGAGCCAAGCCTCATCTATCCGAGGACGCTTATAGGACTCCGATAGTTCAAGAGCTATTCAAGAGATGTTTATTCCCTGCCTCGCCGATGCTTATCCTTGGTTTCGTGAGATGTTTATTCCTCACCTCTCACTATCAATGAGCCTAGTATTAAGACCTTGTCATTTCGAGGCCACTTATAAGACTATGTTAGTTCGAAAGCCATTCACATGATGTTTATTTCCCGCCTCCCCAAATGTTTATCTATGACTTCGCAGAATGTTCATTTCAAACTTCGCCGATGCTTATTTCTAGCTTCGCGAGATGTTTATTACTTTCCTCTCACTTTCTCTGGGGCCTAGTTGTAAGACCTCGTCATTTCGAGACTAGTTTACAAGACTCCGATAATTCAAAAGTTACTCGCAGGATGTTTACTTCCTGTCTCACCAGATGCTTACTCGGCTTCATGAGATGTTTATTCCTCACCTCTTACTATTGTCGAGCCTGGCTATAAGATCTCTTCTATCAGATGTCACTTATAAGATCCCGATAGTTCGAGAGTTATTCGCAAGATGTTTATTCCCCACCTCGTCGGATGCTTATCCTTGACTTTACGAGATATTTATTCCCCGCATCTCACTATTATCGAGCCTACTTATACGATATTGTCATTTCAAGGCCAGTTTATAAGACTCCGATAGTTTGAGAGCTATTCGTTGGATGTTTATTTCCCGCCTCGTTAGATACTTATCCTTAATTTCGTGAAATGTTTATTCCCCACCTCTCATTATCGTCGAACCTAGTTGAAATAAGACTCTGATAGTTCGAGAGCTATTCGCAGGATGTTTCTTCCCCCATCACTAAATCATTTTCCTTAGCTTCGAGAGATATTTATTCTTCACCTCTCAATATTGTCAAACTAAATTATAAGACCTTGTCTATCCGAGTTCAGTTTATAAGACTCCGATAGTTCGAGATCTATTCACGGGATTCCACAAAAGCAGGTGGCACATGCCTTCCATGTACAAAAAACCATGGGATAACTTTCTGCATAGATGAACCATCCACCTGTGGGGAAGCATTGGTGCTTCGACGAAGAGTTGGATCCCAAATAGGATCACGTCCTAATTTCCCAAAGCGGATAGCATATGCCCCACATTAACAAAAGCAATAGGAGAAGCCTATGTATGGATGAACCATCTATCATGCAAGAAATTGTGGACACTTCGACGAAGAGTTGGATCCCAAAGGGGTTCACCTCCTAAATCGCCAAAACGGATATCACATGCCTCCCATTGACAAAAGTCATAGGAGAAGTCTCTGCATGGACAGACCATCTACCATACAAGGAAACGTGGACGCTTCAAAAAAGAGCTAATATCAAATGGGACCACATCCTAATTCACAAAGTAGATAGCATATGTCTCCCATTGACAAAAAGCCATGAGAGAAGCCTCTTCGACGAAAAGCTGAATCCCAAAATGAATCACATTCCGCCGAAACGGATAGATCATGCCTCCTATGCATAAAAAGCAATGGGAAAAGCCTCCCATGTATAAAAAAAGGAGCTTACATTCAAGTCTCAAAGATGACCTTCAAAAACAATTCATCTTCACTTCAGCATAAATTTCAAAATTCTGCAAAATTGAAATACCACTTTACCACTTTAGAGTAGAGTCTCGTCTCTGCATCAAATTTTAGCCAAATTAAAGCATCACTTCAATGTCTTCAAAACTACTCAACATTCAAATTAAGGTTTATACATAATTTAAAGGCTTTCTATGAAATGTTGATTTATTCCATATTACAGAGGAGATGGTGCTGAAATTTCAACAAATTATATGTAGTATCTATCTTTTGAGGCAATTTGTAAGCTTTTGCTTATTCATGCTTGCATAGATATTTTCAAAGCAATTTGTAAGCCCTCACCTATTTAGGATCTATGCATATTTTTGAGGCAAGTCGTAAGCCCTTACTTATTGGAGCTTTATTTCCGAGGCAATTTTTAAGATATCGCCTAATTGAAAACTTATATTTTGAAGTCCAACCCGCACATGAATCTACGACTCAAATTTGGGGGATTATTGTTATATCAATAAATTACGTGGGATGCTCAGACGGATGGAGTCCCATATATATATCAACATGGCAGCGACTATTCAATTGATTTGACCTATTTTAATTAAATAATTGCTTCATGGGTTCGGCCCATTAACCACTAGTGCATTTACATTTTTCTATTTATATGTGAGTTTTATTCACAATAAGGTATGATTATAACCCTAACCAAATCCCTTTCTCGTCTCTTGTACTCATATTATCATTCGTTTGGCTTTTGACTTGATCGTCGGAGTACAAACGGTCGTTGGATCTTTTCCTCAATAGATGACATTTGGCTTCTAATAGAGTGTTTAGAGTGTGAAGATGATGTCTACGTGGATGAGAGGTGACCACGATTTTATTGACGTATTTTTTGAGGTCAACATGAGCCATTCATTAATCTATCTATGTAGCAAGGATAATTATTAAAATGTCTCCTAGTCATATTTGAGAAACATACTTCTTCATAAATAATCCAAAATATGAGTTTAATAAATGTTAGTTACTTTCCTCAAAACTAGTAATTTGTAGAAAGTATCATATCTAATCTAACTAAATATAAAAGAGTGGGTTTTGGTTACTGTTCATAAGTCCATTGGCCATCTAAGTCCAGCCCTGTTGAAGTGAGTCGTGGTAGCTGAGCCCTTTGGAAGTGTTGGTAATTTCAACATGCTGGTTTTTGCATTGATTGTCCATCGGATGTTCCCAACTTGGGCTCTATAATTTTTATCCGTTTCTTTAACTTATGCATTTGAAATGAGGTATGCTTTATGTGGTAGTAAGGTATCTTGAAAAGTCGTAAATTGTGTTCCCCCTGCAAAAACAAAAACATAAGTTAAAGATGATATGGTGAGTTTTATAAGAGATGACAGAAAAGAAGTGTAATGTAAGAGATATTTTTTTAGCATTTGAAAAAAGGTATTTAAGTGAAATGTTAATCTTAAATTAAATATTTAAGTTGTGAGATTTGTGTTAATATATAGGAATATGATAAGATATGATGTATTTGACATTAGATTATTTGACAATCAACTATACATGAATGAAGAGTATAAATAGGTGTTGAAAAGCACAAAAAATTTAAGCACTAAAGGAAGTGAAATGAAAAGAGTTATAATGTAAGATACTTTTTATTAACTACCGAAGATGAACATGTTAAAAATCATGTATCCAAGTATGACATGCAACAACTTTGTTTTTGACTTGGTATTACCACCAAGACTAAAAATACCATTGGATACAAAATTTATACAATCCAAAGTAATTTTCATTCAAAACGTAGGTTTTATTTTCCACTGAAATCCCACAAAATCAAAATCCAATATTATTATTTACATTGTGTCATCCACTATACATGCAATGCACGTGATTCACTAGTACTTAATAAAACCATGAAACATAGTGGATAAATTGAGACAATCAAAGTAAGTTTAATTTGAGTTTGCCTCGCTCAAAGTAAGTTTAATTTGAGTTTGCCTCGCTCCAAATAGTTATTTCGAATCTCTCATCATCAGAAACATAGAATAAGCTAACGTCCAGTTAGCAAATCTCATGCACATGATGTATATTTATGATATGCATATTCATTACTTTAAAATATTTTTTTCTCTCAAAACGTGTATCCCATTTTCTTTCATTCATTTAACATTAGCACTTTTGGGGTATTGTTTAGCCAATTAGAATAAAGCGTGCCATTATTATTTGAAATACACATTCAATTTACCTAGAGTACCGGTAAGTGATTAACATTAAACACTCAAAATTATCAACAATCAGTTCGCCAGTCTCCTACGCTCCATTGTTGGATCCCACCTTTCATGACGTAGGCATACACTATTTCTTCTATAAAATTAGTATTCGTATCTTTCTTTAGTAAAATATTCATTGTTACATTTTTATTTCAAAAATTTATTTTCTTGAAAACTTCACTTCATGCATGCTTATGGGGTGTATTGATGTAAACATATACGCTTGAATATTCTAAAAGAAAGATTATTAATATATGATGCTATAAGAGAATACTAGAAACAAATAATAACAATCTCTAAGCAAATATCACCTTTACACATTTAACATTTTTAGCCTACAATGTAAAGGGTAGAGGATCGCTTTCGTGGAATTCTTAATAAGAAAGTGCACATGTCCGTGATTGCCCATGAAGTGAACATACCAAAATTCATAACCAATTATTAAGAAACTTCGACATGCTTAATTTTTTTTTTTTTTTGACATATTCTCAAATATCGAGTCATTCTATTGTTTAACTGACCATAAATATAAGAAGATAAAGATATATAAAAATGATGCTTGTCTAGTTTATACAGTTTTTATTTCACATTTTAACCATAAAGACTATTGAACACTTAATATATTAGAGTATCTCCAATAGACTCTTTAAACATAAGATGCTCTATTTTAAAGAGTTCACATTTAAAATCATGCTCCAAGAGACTCTTTAAATTAACATTTTAATTTAGAGAGTGAAATTGACTCTCTAAATTTGGAGAGTCAAACTTACTCTCTATAATTAAATACATTCAAAGTGTTTTAATTTTCAATATTGGAAAACAATAAAATAATATAAAGGAAAGCTAATTAAAATAAAAGATAAACGAAAATAATAAATATTTTTTTGGAGTAGTAAAATTAATGTTAAATATAAAGAGTGAACAGATCAAATATGTCAAAAATAATCACATTTTAACCATAAAGACTATTGAACACTTAATATATTAGAGTATCTCCAATAGACTCTTTAAACATAAGATGCTCTATTTTAAAGAGTTCACATTTAAAATCATACTCCAAGAGACTCTTTAAATTAACATTTTAATTTAGAGAGTGAAATTGACTCTCTAAATTTGGAGAGTCAAACTTACTCTCTATAATTAAATGCATTCAAAGTGTTTTAATTTTCAATATTGGAAAACAATAAAATAATATAAAGAAAAGCTAATTAAAATAAAAGATAAACGAAAATAATAAATATTTTTTTGGAGTAGTAAAATTAATATTAAATATAAAGAGCTTGTTGGAGTACTTTAAAATTTTAACTATCTAAATTTATAGATGCTCTACAAATGATAGAATATTCTCTTTAAAAATAGAGAGTCTATTGGAGATGCTCTTAATAGCAAAATCCCAAGTTTAAAGGAGCAGCTAGCAATCAAACCATTTTACATCCTTATAAAAAATTAAAATCAGTAAAGACCTTATGGTATTTCTCAATAACGTGTTAGAGAGTAACACAAAAATCATGATACAATTAATTGAGTGAGTTAAAAAAAAATTTTCTTCACTTTAAAGCAGCCCAGATTGAGGATCATGTAAAGTTTTTTACAAGGTCTAAAATAAACATTTGGCCCGTATATTCCATTTATTAGATCGGATCGCGAATTTTGTCAGCATTTACAAAATCAGAGCGAGCCACATTATAAAATACAAATAAATTAATTCTTTGAACAGACGATGCCATAAAATTTTCACAGCATACCTCCTTACATATAAATAAAGAAACATTAATTTCAAAACGGCGAATAAAGTTATGCAAAATGTTTGAAGAAGACAACTCTACACCTCAAGACAAATTTGTCAAAAAGTCCAAAAAAGAAAAATAAAAAAATTCCATTATTTCATATTTATGTTCATGGGTAACTATGATTTTCATTTATTTTCCCACTTTCTAGGAAATCCTTATGTACTGAAAAAAACAGAAAAAATAAATAAATAAATAAATTGATTACATACTACGATTTGAGGGCTCAATTTTTTGGGTATGAACCTCAGAAAATCTGAATTCAAAGACTTCGCCATACATAGAGAATCACACTCAAGTAGCTGAAACTCGAACCTTTTCCCATGGTCCACAAGGAGCAGGGGCGGACGCAGAAATTTAAAGTTGGGGAGGGGGGAGGAGGGGCACAACCAAACTTGCAAAAAAGTTGTGAGATTTTACAATCGAAAATTTACGTCTAAAAAAATGACACTCCATGTAATTTTACATCTGAAAATTTATATGGGATATGACTTTTTTGGATATAAAATAATTTACGTCTAAAAAAATCATATTATATGTAATTTTAAATCCAAAAATTTACATGAGATATGAATTTTTCGGATGTCATATTCTATATAAAATTTCCTAATAAAATGATGAAAATTATATTGAGAAATTTGTATTACAAAAATAATAAATGTTAATGAAATAATTGAATTTTTTTTTTTTAAAAAAGTGCGAGTATTAGTATTTCTTTAAGATCCACGTTTAACGTACTTTTAACTATTTTTGATATCTGTTTGGACTATTCGATATGGCCATAATGTAGTTCTCGAAATAAGCTTTGAGACGACATAAGTAATTTGTAGATTCGATTAGCGTATGATCGTCAAAAATTTTTTAAAATTAGCATATTATCGAAATTCAAATTTATTATGATTTTGCTCCTATTTGGTAGAGATTAAAATCAATTTTTTAGTAAATTTTAATAAAAGTTAAACAGTTATGGATTTCATGAAATATGTTATTAAAATTATTTGCTAATTTTGATTTACATTAAAATTTTGATTTCAATTGATACCAAACATGTGTAGTTCTCGAAATAAGCTTTGAGACGACATAAGTAATTTGTAGATTCGATTAGCGTATGATCGTCAAAAAATTTTTAAAATTAGCATATTATCGAAATTCAAATTTATTATGATTTTGCTCCTATTTGGTAGAGATTAAAATCAATTTTTTAGTAAATTTTAATAAAATTTAAACAGTTATGGATTTCATGAAATATGTTATTAAAATTATTTGCTAATTTTGATTTACATTAAAATTTTGATTTCAATTGATACCAAACATGATTTTATATATAAAAAAAATTCTCAAAAGTTGGGGGAGGGGGGGTACGTGCCCCCAAGGGCCCTCTCGGGTCCGCCCATGACAAGGAGACCTTATCTAAGAACTATCATCATCCACTAATGAAAAACTGGCCATCCTCTTCGCCAACACTGCCATTACCACCACTCTTCGACCATCGTGAATCACCTTCGCCTAAGAAGATCTCTCCCACCCTAACTGATACATTAGTTTCCCCAAGCTTCGGCGGTTGCTCCACTCCCCTCTTGTACCAATGATCTAAGGGTGTTTTGGTTTTTCACCAAATATATTCACATCATAGTTTTTAATAATTATAATACATTTTAATTGAATGAGAGGTTGATAATTTTTATACATTATTACATTTATGTCTCAAACTTTTTTTCATCGCATTCTTACTCTCAAATTAACATAAATTATTCCTGATTAAGGTTTCTCTCCAAAATTTTCTTCAAAGTAGGGTAAAAAGATTCATTTGTCCATTATATTTTAAAATAATAATAATAATAATAATAATGCAAAAAGTGCAATTAAATATTTGACATCTCGTTTTAAAGCATGTTAACAATATTTTTGGACAAAAAAAACACGATTAAAGATAATATTTTTTATTAATCAAACGTTAAAAAAATAAGTGTGTAATAAAGAAAAAAGTTAAAAATATAAATGTGATAATAAATACAGGTTAATGACCTTCAATATAACTAAAATATTGTATAACATTCAAAAACCGTGGTGTGAATTAAGGCTGAACAACCAAACCGTCAAACCGAACCAAAAACCTTTTTTTTGAAACGGCTAGTTTGGGTTTACGTGAATTCGTCAACATTTTGGATATGAATATAACCAAACCACTTCGAAGTCGTTTGGTTTATGTTTCAATCTTTGCATACTTTTTCAAACATCTAAATTGTTTAAAAAAATGTAAAAAAAATTTAATTTGAATTTTATCCAACCTAATTAAAACTAAAAATATAACAATTAAAAAGATACATTCATATTAGATATAACCCAATTAAACTAAATAACTAAATAGACAATTATTCATTCCAATTGATTAATTAAATCAATCATAAATACTGTGAATACAAAATTCTCAAATTGAGTGAAGTGTTAAACTATTGTTGTTGAATCATATTTATTGATCGCCCATTATAATTGAATAGACAATTATAAATATAGATTTTAATTCAAATTCACACATTTCTTTTCTTTCTAATAATAATTTTCTCGATTTTCGACTAAATTATCAGGTCGCGGTGTCCAATTCTTCTTCCTTTTTTTTTGGCAATTATTTGCTATATTTTTATTGGTAATTGTATTGTTTTGTTCTAATTTGTGTCGTGCTCCCTTAAGTTTGTAACGGACAATATTTTTTGTTTATTTGCATCTCAATTCAATTTTCTGTATTTATTTACATTTTAACTTAGTTTCTAGATTTACTCTTAATTTCTAGATTGATTTAGTGGAATATTAAATATTGGTCGTTTTGAAAATTTGATCAATGAGTCTTTCGATATATTATTTTGATTAAAATTTAATGCAAATAAATACAAGATTATCACCCAAATTACTAAAGATGTATTAGCAAAAATACACAATTGTTTCTGAGTTTGCATTCCTTATTAGTGGGCGGATTCTTGGTTCCTTTAGGAATTCGTTGAGTGCAATTAAGGTGGTGATTTGCCATAAAAATTGGTTGCATAGTAACAATGAACCTATATCAATTTAACAATATTTGGATGAAGTAGAAGCATTGAATAATTCACTAAAAAGTGATAAAAACTGTTATCGCATTTGATCTTTTTATTCATTTTTTTGTTAGCTATTTTATATTATTTAATTATAGTCATGTATTATAGTCATATCTTTATAAAATGAATGAATCATATGTTATAATTGCAGATGTTACGTCAATTAGCATTGTATAAGAGACTAAAAAGTTTATATTATATTGTTGCATTATAATAATTAGAATTATAGAAGTTTAGTTTGAAATATTTTTAATGATAATCTTTATATTTTAACGTAAAATTTTAGACTAATATTTAT
This sequence comes from Fraxinus cuspidata, assembly GCA_903798385.1. Classification (NCBI taxonomy): domain Eukaryota; kingdom Viridiplantae; phylum Streptophyta; class Magnoliopsida; order Lamiales; family Oleaceae; genus Fraxinus; species Fraxinus cuspidata. Next base: position 6,012 of record CAIGRP010073296.1, on the reverse strand, counting down.
AATTTAATTTATTCGAAACATTTTAGTTTTTCGTTTGTTAAACCGTAGTTCTAAACCGAACAAAAAAAAAAAAGGTTTGGATTGGTATGGTTTAAAAATTGAAGTGTTTTGATTTGGTTTAAAAAAAAATTAAACCACTTAAAGTGGTTTAATTTGAAAATTTGTTACAAATCCTTCAAATCGAATTGTGTTCACTTCTAGTGTGAATATAACTGCCCTATTTCTTTTTTATGTATTTCTCTTCAAATTGGGGACCTAGGGTAAAATTTCATTTTCGCTACTGATTAGGTTTAATTGTTTGTTTTAAAGCAGCCGTGTATATAGTTATGGTGGTTGGCTTTTTATTGAACATAATATTGGTTGTTAAGATTTTAATTCATTATACAATTTAAATCACTATGCATATTTGGACATTCGTGTATAACAATTTTTCAAATTTCAAATTTAATCAATTCGCAATATTCCATTGAATTAACAAGTATTGGTTAGTCAATTTGCAGTATTTCTTCGAAATCAACAATTTTTAATCCGTATTCATCGTGATTTCACGTTTCACGATACGACACTTAGTTTACTTAAAAAGTATATACACCTTTCAGAAATTTATTGCTAAAAATTTCTTCATGGCCTAACCCTTTTCACTTGGCTGATCTCTCACTAGTAAACTATTAACATTTTTGTTACGTCTCTAATCCGAGGCCCCACAAAAGGTGCAACGTGACTCCACAATCTTGCCATGTGGAAAGATCCCCCGTGTCAAGCAGACCCACAAGGCATGACGTGCCAGGAAACTCCTAAGTTTGACGTAAGGATGGCGTGCTGAAGATCTTCATTATATCGCCAAGGTACTTGAAGAAGAAAACCATCCGCCGAAGCACGAGTGTCACGCTGATGAAGAAGTATATAAGCGCCGAGGCTATGCCCTTTATGGAATCACCTCCTATAACGAATCCGAGGCTCTCAGGTTCATCTGACAATCAAGATGCCGAGGTTGTCCATCGCAATAGATTTGAAGATCTCTTAGATGACTGATGTAACGCTTGTAATAAAGATTGTCAGTCTGCTAACCTATTATACAGGGCGGCGAAACTCTTGTCAATATATTTATTGTATGAATAGACGGTGATGTGAAGTCTTAGTAAGGCAGATGAAGTCACGTGGTTCAGATTCAACGGTCACCACGTCAGTCGGTATTGTATAAATAGTTCATCTTTGTAATTAAAGGGAGGGGGGATGATTGATAAAGGGATGAACATTCATATATTACAAGAGGACACTTGAACTCGAGAGAGGGAGATATTAACATTTTTGTCTATCCTTCCACATATTCTTACTTTCTATTACAAGAACTAGTTTGATTTCTCTTGAGCAATCGTTGTATTGCTATCGTTCCACCCGTCGGAGTCTGAACATCTTGAGTCTTTCGTCATAAAACACCTCCCGCGTTTATTCCTTCCTCACTACCGCCAGCATTCTGGTAGAAACACGCCAGAATCGTGCTTGACCTGGCGTAAGTGGGCCCGACATCTGTTGGCTCATTTCTGGGTATCAACAATTTTAATATAAAAAAAATCAACACACCCTCTACTATGTTTAGAAACAAAAAATTTATGTATTTTTGAACTTAACTAAACATGGTATACTCCTAAAAGAAGGCATAAATTTTCGTATTCACTAAATATTAGGCAAGAAAGTCTTTACAAGGCAATAAAAAATGAAGAAAGCCCATGTAAAGTGAAAGTGGCTTTTAAATTATAATTTATTTACTAATGTAAAAAACTTATCATTTTGTCTCTCCAAAATTTGTACTGCTATTTTAGATTCTGTAGTACGAAGTACAAAAATCTCTATCTACATACAGTCCAACCACTCTTTATTATAAAATCTAAGCAAAAGAATTGTACTGTCGAATGGAACATGAATTTGTTGTAGTACTACAATTTACCATAGAGGAAAACCAATAGGATTTCAAATCAACCTTCTATATAAAGAAAGGATCCATGAAGTCGTCTAATCAATTTCGTATCCCTCCTTGCCCATAATCAACCCAAAAGTGATCCAATTGATTAGGTCATGTAATAACAAAGTTTGACAGAAATAGATGGTGATCATGGTCCTGCATGGAGGAACATCGGTGGTGCTACCACCATTTATGGTATCAGAATCGAGCTTCCAATTTCAAAAGATGGTAGTGGAGGTGTCTTGATAATTTCTCCAGTCGGATGTCCTTGAAGAGGTTAGGCTCGATCTTGATACCATCCATGGTGGCGGAGCCGCCCTTGGGTCCCAAAGTCACCAATTCCTTAGGCTGCAAATCCAAATTATTAAACCACGTAGGTCCTTTTTTATCTTTTAATTATTTTTTAATTTTCACTCTGCCAAGAAGGTCCAAATTGCAATTATCCAAAAAAGAATTAGAGTTATTTCACCAATCGTTAATGAAGTTTGTAAGAAATGTCAAATTGGTCATTAAAGTATTTTTCTTACTCTATCATTAGTCATTGAAATTTACAAAAAAAAATTACTAAAAAAAAAGTCATTCAATTAAATAAACCAAACGAGCATTATTTTGATTCATGGTCAATCATTTTAGAACATTTCCATCAAATATGGGCAAGATAGGTTAGGTTTAGAACTAAAGTATTAGATGAATTAGAGATGGATTTAGAATTTTCTCCAACAATTATTGTATTGGTTATGTTCATTAACCTGGTGACTTAGTGTCGTTTAGTCTACTCTGTTAATTGATGGCGACACACCGAATCATACTTTAATATTTTCTAATCGAGTCGCTATTTTGTGAGACTGTTATAAACTTTAATAATTAATATATAGAATAAGAAAAGTACTGAATGACCAATTTGAAATCTATTACAAATGTGGTGGAACTAACTCAAAATTCTATCCTTAGGCAAGACCAACCAATCGTAGGGCCTATGGCGGCTCACACATTTTTTTCTATAAAAAATCTTTTTTTTTCCCTTTCCGGCTGTTGGACAAGCAGGTGAATGACTCGCACTGGAAAAATTCAGCTCGACTCACTCCATGACTTACCTTTGAAATGAATCAACGAATGGCTCCCCTACTTAACATCCTTATTTGATCGCTCTCACAGCAGGTGTCACGTGTGTTAGGATTTAGTAACATGGTTTTCAGTGGGACACTTTTGAAAGTTTCAGCTTATGTGCACCCAGCAAATTAGGGAGAGAACGTGATTTAGATGGACGGTCTACAATTGTTATTGAAAATTATATTAATGGAGTTCAATGTGTGGAGCCGCTAATCTCTTCGTATGTAAAGGACGGATTATTTTAAATGTTTTTAGAATGTTTTTTCTTAGGCTTGAGGTCAAAATATTTGTCTCCTTGTAATAAGATAAGATAAGCTCGACCAAATTATGTTTGATTTATTGAAACTTCAACATTTATAGTGTTAAGATTTGGAGTTGTATCTTAAAAAGTCAACCTTATTAAGAGGAGTGACTCAAATCTTTATATATTGATCCAAGTTTTCATCTTTATTCCACGTGAGATTTTCTTCCTTAATATGCACCCGTAAGATGATGGCTCGTTTGAATGGACCAATCTTGAAATACATGTCTTCAATTTTTTTGAGTATTAATCGAATTGGATTAATCATTGAAGTTTAATGGATTTTGATACCACATTAAGATTTAGAGTTCCATATTAAAATGTCAATCTTATTTAGAGAAGTAGCTCAAATTTTTATAAATTAGTCCAAATTTTTATTTTTATTCGATGTGAAATTTTATCCTTTAATAAACACATTTCAATCAGATTTATACATAAACAATAAATGAGAATGAGAGGTCGAACAAACTATGCCATCAAGAATGGAAACTCAATTCTCATTTCTTTTATAGGGCACTTTGAATTTCGGAAGCAGAATTGAGAATTTATTTATTTTTTATTTTTACTTAATTTAATTTATTTTATTTTTGTCAAAAATATAAAATAGTTTATCTTTATATTTGTTGGCTCGAAATCCACTAAAATATGAGGGGTTTGACCGGAATTCCTAAAGAACTTGGTATTCATATTTATAGATTTAAAATTCACTAAAACCTATCAAAATCCCTTCAAATAATGAAATTCGTAGAAATTCAGAAGTTATAGAGAACATCAAAGTTTTAATGAAATATTTTAAAATTTGAGTTGGGAACCCTTAAATTAATATAGACTTTAAAATCCATTAAAACCTAAGTTGAAAACATCTCAAAAAGTTGCCTAGGTTGCACGTAGTGTATCATAGGAAATGAGTCGAAGATATATCCGAGAAGCCTACCAAAGAGGATTTTTTTTTCAACACCAAAGATTTAAAGCATATGATTATCTTAGCGATTGGCCAATGTGTAATTATGAGTATATTTAGTAAAGCTATTTATAAATTACAAAGTGGATCTTATAAAATGTGTCGATAAAAGTTAAAATATTTGAATAAAAATGATGTATGACTAGTTTATAATCTTGATAAAGTACACTACATTTCCTGGTTTGTGGTGCTCTCGGTCAAATTTTATTATATCGAGTTCTTTATTTTTCATTTTTCCAATTTAATTTTAATTTGGCCAAAGGTAGAATGACCATTTCAATGAGCGGGTTCTCTCTCTCTCTCTCTCTCTCTCTCTATATATATATATATAAGTTTTTAGCCGACAATATTTTTTGTTAATTTGCATCTCAATTTTCTGATTTATTTACATTTTAACTTAGTTTCTAGATTTACTCTTAATTGCAAGATTGATTTAGTGGAATACTTAAATAATGGTCGTTTTGAAAATTTAATCAATGATGTATTTCAACATATTATTTTGGTGAAAATTAATGCAATTAAATACAAGATTATCACTCAAATTACTAAAGATGTATTAGCTATTAAAAAAATACACAATTGTTTATGAGTTTGCATTCCTTATTAGGGGGTGGATCCTTGGTTTCTTTAGGAATTCGTCGAGTGCAATTAAGGTGGTGATTTGCCCTAAAAATTGGTTGCATAGTAACAATGAACCTATAGCGATTCATCAATTTTTGGATGAAATAGAAGCATTGAATAATTCACTAAAAAGTTATAAAAAGTGTTATCGCATTTGATCTTTATATTCATTTTTTGTTAGCTATTTTATATTATTCAACTATAGTCAATAATTTCATGTATAATATTCATATCTTTATAAAAGGAATTAATCATATGTTATAATTGCAATTGCAAATGTTACGTCAATTAGTATTGTATAAGGGATTAAAAAGTTCATATCATATTGTTGCATTTTAATAATTAGAATTATAGAAGTTTGGTTTGAAATATTTTTAATGATACTAATTATGTTTTAACATAAAATTTTAGACTAATATTTATAATTTAATTTATTCGATATATTTTACTTTTTCTTTGTTAAACCGTAGTTCTAAACCGAACCAAATAAAAAAAATGAGTTGGATTGGTGTGGTTTAAAAATTGAAGTGATTTGATTTGGTTTTAAAAAAATTCAAACCACTTTAAGTGGTTTAATTTGAAAATTTATTACAAATTGTTCAAATCGAATCGTGTTCACTCCTAGTGTGAATATAACTGCCCTATTTCTTCTTTATGTATTTCTCTTCAAATTGGGGACCTAGGGTAAAATTTCATTTTCGCTACTGATTAGGTTTAATTGTTTGTTTTAAAGTAGCCGTATATATAGTTATGGTGGTTGGCTTTTTATTGAACAAAATATTAGTTGTTGAGATTTTCTTTTATTATACAATCCAAACAACTATTCATATTTGGACATTCGTGTATAACAATTTTTCAAATTTTAAATTTAAATCAATTCGCAATATTCCATTGAATTAACAAGTATTGGTTAGTCAATTTTAGGGATGACAACAGTTCAATTCGGGGTCGGTTCAGTCAAAATCATAACCGCACCACTAAATTTTTTGTCATACCATAACCACATCATAACCACGTGAGTCGATTCGGTTTGACTCGATTCGTATCTCGGTTCGGTTC
>CAIGRP010073283.1:0-34605 GCA_903798385.1 Fraxinus cuspidata | reverse complement strand
GGGCGATATTGGGCCTCCGTTAATGGCCTCCGTTAATGATTTTGTTTTCCGGGTACTGTTTTAAGGCTCTTCATGGTTTCTCTTTGGCCCATCCTTCAAACTTCCTACTTGGGTTCCTGCTTTTTGACCATTTAATTGGGCATCAGTTTTATGCATCAACACCTTTACTTGCTTAACTGAAAATCCATTCTGAATTTGGTTTTACTCAACGAATTGCAATTTGATCTGCTCTGGATTCGCATGTGGCCTGTTGAAGTTTACTCCTTCGGATGCTTTATAAGATTTCTCTATGTTTATAATTTCTTCTTTCATCAATAATATGTATTTGTTTGAAATCATGCATTATTTGTTTATAAATGGTTAAAAGAATGGTGGAGTTAGAGTAACTCTTGTTTATTATGCTATGTATATATGTAGGTTTCCCAATGCGTACTTGCTGGTGGGATGCTGTAGTGATGAGATTACACGCATGTTCAAGGGCAAGACTGTTATGACTGAATCTGAGCGTTATGAATCTTTACGCCACTGCAAGTGCGTTTCTCTACCTGGCATGCTCCAATTATGTCTTCTTGCTCATATTTGGATGCTTCCATTTGAACTGAAGAATTGGAGCTAGCTAATGCAATCAAGCTTTATGGTTACATAAATGAAGCAATGTTACTGCATGCCTAAGCATATTTTATTATATGGATGGTGATTAGCTGCATATTTAGTTTATTTGTTTTTATAATTGTCCATCTTGCACCTTTAACTATTGAATATTTGGCCTCTTGGTAAATTAAACATTGCACTTCTTTTCTCAGGTGGGTTGACGAGGTTATTACCGATGCACCGTGGGTGATAAATCAAGAGTTCCTTGACAAGCACCAAATTGATTATGTTGCTCACGATTCTCTTCCGTAAGGATTTCTTATCAAACATTCCCTTCACCACTGACATTTGGATTTATATGGAAAAGTTAAGTTATTTTACGACGCTGAAAAGTTCACAAGGAGTATCCTAAACCTTTTCTCCATTCTTTATCGGTATCTGTTTGGTTAACATTTATAATGGGCCTTTTACTTCTATTTTAAATGAGATCGGTCGCTGTAGAGTGTAGGCTATAGATGGAACCTCTCTCTCTCTCTCTTTTCCCTTTCCTTTCCTTCCCTTTTCATTTTAAATTTTTTTGGACCTTTGATCTGGAATTTATATTGTACATTGTTAACAATCAAGCATTGGTCTTAAGGAATTATTATATTCTTGACATGGCTATTGTACAGTTATGCCGATGCTAGTGGGGCTGGAAAGGATGTTTATGAATTTGTAAGCATGCAATTATTACTTTGTACTTCTGTTGTAATCATTTGCTTGTTCAAATTTACTATGCATAATAAGATCCACAATTTTTTTATATTTATTAATTGTTTTGACATCTGGATACAATAAGTTACATAATTTTAATGTAGGTCAAAGCTGTTGGGAGATTTAAAGAGACAAAACGGACTGAAGGAATTTCAACATCAGACATCATAATGAGGATTGTGAAAGATTATAACCAATATGTAATGCGTAATCTAGATCGTGGATATTCAAGAAAGGAGCTTAATGTTAGCTATGTGAAGGTATAATATTTTCAAGATATTCTTGTAGTGCTGGTCGATTTTTTGGAGATTTTGTAAACTCATTTGTTGTCTGAGTTTAGTTAAGAGAAACCTTGTGTGGTACTCGTTTTCACTAAGGCGGCTGAATATTTAAATTTTATTTGATGGGGCAGGAAAAGCGACTAAGGGTGAATATGAGACTGAAGAAGCTACAGGAGAAAGTCAAAGAGCATCAAGAAAAGGTGGGGGAGAAGGTCAAGTTTCTTTTTGAGGATTGTTTTCTTTTTTTACCCTCTTGCCTGTACTTTTCAGATGATAGTTTCTTGAGTTAAGCAAGCTTTTAGGTTGCATAGACTTTAAGCATGTTTGCTTTTTGCACTTACAAAGTGAATAAACTGATTCTTATCACCCAAAAAGGAAAATTGAAGAGATGAAAAGAATGCAATGAAAAATACTAAATCAAATGAAGTTCATAACTCTAGTAGGACCATTATCTCCACCACGACCACCATACTACCACCAACCCCTTCTTAAAGTCGGTTAAAATCTACCACCACCTATTCAACCTCTAAAACTACCATAGTCAAACCAACCTTCAGATTTACAACTGTTATAACACCACCTGGCAAACCAACTTCAAGCACGAGTAGCTGCACCACCTATAAAGGCCAAAAGCTACAATAACATTAACAACTATAAATAAAACTTGTAATGCATTGCCATATCTCAAGATCCATAGTCACAATCATCCCTGATGATACATTCAAAAATAGGATTGCTCTCCCTCTTCCGCTACTGAAGACAATCAGACTTCAAGTTTTTGTTCTCTTTTATGTTCTTTTCTTTTATTTTTTTGTTGGGGGTGGGGGTGGGGAGGGGATTGTTGGATGTGAGGGATCTTAACAGAAAGTAGCAAGGGTTTATGCATTGAGGTTGGTGTGTATAAGTACCACCTCCTATATATGCCCAAACTAAATTATGAAGTCTAAAGTATCTCCAAGCTTCAAGGACTATAATAGCAATCATCTCCGATGTTACATTTTAAGGTACGTGTCCTCCTTGCTACTAAAAGACAACCAGACACTGTTGCAAGTCGAGTCCTTCACATCACTTTTCAGACCTATTTCTTCTGGAAGTATCTTAGCCTCATGCATCCACATGTCAACTTGAGTACAACTAAGATTTGGAGAAGCCAGTTACTTTAGAGGCTAACTAAGCTTATTATTAGTCTTCAATTCCAATAAGAAATCAACTTTTGATTTTGTGATAAGTCTTCAAATCTTTGTTTTCTTTCTTGTGGGGGATATGGGTTTGGATGTGGCTTGGAAATATTGATGGTTTCACCTTGTAGTTTCAGAGATTAGCTTAGTAGTGGAGGATTCTGTTGGTGGTGGTCTAAATTTTATATAATTGAACATGGCGTGAGTTTCGCACGCATAGGCACGCATACTGACACATACAACCTCATGGAGGGAGGGAGAGAGGTGATTTGAATGTAAGAGGTCAAATTCGGATTCAATTAGTAATATGAAACTATAGCATCATATATATTAATTCTTGGTAAAAAAGTGATGAAGCTGAAATTAATTAATGTAAGAGAAGTATCTCATTGTCCCTAGGATTGAGGTTAGTCATAATTATTTCCTAACTGATCAGTTCCCAATTTTAGAAGATTTTGGTTCTTTCCGTTGATTTGGAACGGGATCTTTTTATGTTTCTAATGTTACCTTTTATGATATTCTACGATATAGTAACGTTAGTGATGCCTTAACCATGTCATATGAAGTGTCATTTTTCTTTATTCTCTACTGTCATTTCTCCGATGAAAGTTAAAGTGCACTATGAATAAGAACTAGGAAGTTTTGACGACAGACATTCTCAGATATTACATGTTTGATACACGCTCTATTTCTCCAAGTAAAGCTCTTCATGCCACAATGCCTATTCTGTTTTCTTCGCCTTTCATAAGTGGAAAGAGAATAAGCATTCATAATAAAGACGTTTACTATCTTCTCTTGATTGAACACACTTCCACTGTAGTGTCCAAGTAAATATTGGTACTCCCAAAACATAGTAAAATGTATTCTATTTAATTGAATCATCTCTGTCTTTTGTTTCTCTTGAAATTTCTTGAATGATAAATTGTACACGTCCTTTTAGGTGGTGCTAGTTGGTGTGAGTTACTTTGGGAAAAAAACTAGTTTCTCAATTCCAATAAAATGCAATTGGATCAAGTATGAGTTTGTGATCAAAGGATATATGGCTATACTTGTGAGTTTAGGAAAAAGTCTTACTGGGTCCTTATGTTTGTGTACCTTGCTCCCTGTGAAAAAAATGCTATATATTCGAGGCTTTTAGAAATCTCAATGAGGCTGGGACAAGTTCTTGGGATACTTGTCCATCCACTCCACGTGTATATACTTATTTTCCTTTCATCCCTGTGAATTATTGCTATATATTAGGAGGAGAAATACAAATGAGAGTTGGACAAGTCCATAGGATAGGTCTAGCAACTCGGGAAAAAAATAAATTATTATGCTTTTGAAATTGAAGTGTTACTGATTATATGCCCTATTATTCTTTATATTCAAAATAGAGCTCTTATTTCTTATTTCGTCTCTGCTAAAAGTTTTTGGAGCAAATAAATTTGGATATGTAGACATGGTGGCTGTTGGAGTTGATAGATAATAAGGTCTACTTCTGAAGCTATCTCGTTAGAAGGAAGTACACTAAACTCTTTTAGATGTTCTTTATTTGAATTATTAATAGTGCATACAAGACAAAACTTGATTGCAAATTTACTATTGGAAGAGCTCATGGTTGGTAGAAGGTTAATTGCATGCAGTTAAATGTAATGAGCAATTAAGCCCCCGTTTGGCCCCCATTGAAATATTAATACATTTTTCTCACTCTTCTCTTCAATCACACATTCTCCAATAAAATTATTACACGTACATTGTAAACTTTTCATTTTTTCAACCTCACATTCTCTAAAAAAACACAATTCTAAAAATTAAAATCTCAAGTAATGGGGGCCAAACAGTGGCTAAGTTTCATTTGGACATGCTTATTATTATAAATTTTTAGTTTGCACACCGTGTGAATCCTACGATCCTCTTGCCCCCACCAACCCTAGAGAATAAGAAAATAAAATAAAATAAACATTGCCTATGAAGTTATATGTTCTATTTTTGGTTGTTCTCCCCTATTATTTGAGCTTATCATCCTAAGGCATGTTGTCTGTAGACTTTCACTGAGTGTGTAGTTGTATCAGCAGCCTTCATCATTGTGCTCTTATCTTCAAGCTATATGTTCTATATATGGTTGCTCCCCACTATTATTTAAGCTTATCATCTTGACTAAGAAGCACAAATACTTTTAAACTTATTGTTTACTCATATTAGATACGTATCCAAGCTTCAATGCAATTGGACACTCAATGCTAGGTACCGGATACATGTTTTTTATATTTTTATAATTTTTGATACGTTTCGAACATCTTAGGACACGTGAAGAAGAAAACTTTATTGATTTTAAATTCTTTTAAAGCTCATTATATTATTATTGGCAATAGATGACGGGTTTTTTACTTAATAGATAATTATTGTCAATAATTTATTAAAAATAGAATATTTATTAATTAATTAACAAGGAGTACCTACTCTTTTGTGTACTCTATGAGAAGAAATAAAGAAATAAAATAACTCCACCATAAGTTGAAGAATTGATTTTCATCCATAGCAATCTGCATCGTCTATTAAAAAAATTAATTTTTATTCAAAAGGAGAATAAACAATGTAAGACATTATCTGAGATGCAATCGATACTCAAGAAGGTTGTGGGCTGCTTGAGATTGTTAATCTATCATTAGATAAATCAGAGTTGAAGAATGTTATTTTTAATGAAAATGAAAAAAACTAATGGTGGTGATGTTGAAGGAAACGAAGTTGGGACAATTAAGGATTAAGATTATATGTTTTAGGATTTTATTTTATTTTTATTGTTAGGCTTTTGTTTTATTGTTTAACGAAATTATGTCGAATTAACTTATGAAAAATACAACACATACAATATATATATGTAGACACTTATTCACGTATCTCAAGTTCCGTTAAATAGCTATGTCGACGTACACGTATCGCATCGTATTCATATTTGTTTCTTAGCATCTTGAAGCATGCCATTTGTAGAGAGTTACACTGAATGTGTAGTTGTATCAGCAACAGGCTTCATTGTGCTCATATTTTCAAGGAGAATCTTGAAGTTTGATCCAAGGCCTTGATCAACACCAAATGTTTTCATGGAGTGCTACATGTCATTGATGGCTTTATTTTTTGCATCTTCAATAAGTGTAAAGAGCTTCTCTTGTTTTAACTGTTTTAAAGTCTATAAGAAAGAGGATATTTTATATGATCTTTCTCGACGATGCTCATTATAAGAAGCTTTACTGTAGCCTTTCTTTTGGTTAGTGGTTACAATTTTTAAGATATGTTTAGATGTGCAGGACATTTGAATAAGGTCATCATACTTACATTTGATTTATTTCAGCTGGTCAAAGTCCTCTTGTTAGTATCAATAATATAATATTGGGCTCACAAGTTAACTTAGTGAAGAAAAGCCATCATGTGACATACTGGTCTTGTATATCTTGATCTACTACTTCGGCTCCTTTGGTCTTGTATAGAATTTATTGACTCTGATTCTTTAATTATCAATTTTTTCATGCATTATGCACTGCTAGATGTCATGTTTGAAGCTTCATGTTGCAGATTCAAATAGTTGCAAAAACAGCTGGCATGCGTCGCAATACGTGGGTCGAAAATGCTGATCGCTTGGTCGCTGGATTTCTTGAGATGTTTGAGGAAGGTTGCCATAAAATGGTAAAGTAGCATTCTTGTGTACTTGGATGCTTATGGTCTTGTAGATACCGTAGAATCTAACATAAATTCATGCTTTTTGTCTTTTCATCAATCCTATGTTTGTAACTTCGTATTTCTCAGGGGACAGCCATAGGTAAAAGGATTCAACAGGGGAGCGGGTTGTTGTTAAATGGCCATAAGATTGATGATGATGACGACGACGACGACGATGATGAGTACTATTATGATGATGAGGAAGAGGAAGAATATTACGATGATGAAGAATACTATGATAGTGACGAAAAGATATGATTGTGCTCTGCAAATGATGGTGTTGGTAGAATCGCCACACAGGTAACATAATTTGTACTTGGCTTATGTAAAATATAGTAGAATGGCTGAGGTAATTGATCTTGTTGTAGTGTGCTTGGATTTAACAAACTTGTTACTTTCAACAGTGTTTGGTATGGTATTGCAGTTGAATTGATTTTGGTTTCTATTGTGTGGCCTATTTACGTGTATTTGTACATGTGAAAGGTAGTAATCATCAAAATCTCAAGGGACATCATTCTTAGTGAGGATGTACATAGGGAACATTGGACCTACCAATATATTTAACAAATGTGTGACAAATTATCGTAGCTTTTAATGTTGGTGTATCGACCCTCGAATTCCATATGATATGTTAATAATTCAAGTACTTAATAATATTTGTAAATGGAATAATTATGACAATGTGCTAATACCCTTCTCAGAGCTGAAGGACTGAGGTTTTAGGAAGAAAGTTCGACCCCAACTTTGCCTTAGAAAATGGGTGATTTTTCCATCAAGTATTCAAATAACTTTCGAGTCAAATAGGGAATTTTTACTATTTTTTATATTTATGAAACTAATTCAATTTCGTGAGATCTTTCATTCACATTTTGTCAACCAAAATCGTTTTTCCAACTACTCATTTGAAGTTAGTAAAAGAATTTTGTGGGTTTCTGTGAGTTTCTCCTCTTGCATTTGATGTTCTATAACTTCGTAGTTATGGATATTTTTTAATAGCAATAATTGATGTGGGAACAATTTTAATTCACCAATCAAATAATATTTTTAACGCTACAATCAATCTTATTATTGCATTGTTTTTCTTTTTGGAAGTTCATGATCAATCTTATTTTTTTGCATTTTTTTCTCGAGTTTTTTAGCAAATGGATGATTACTTAACACAGGTTCTATGTAATTTCTTAATCCATGTGGCACGAGTGTTGCTTTAAGGATTGTGTAGATAAAATATAGAACAATCGAATTTTATAATAGCATAAAAATAAGTGATGAAAATATGGGGATACTTGTGGATCCTACGAAATTTAAAAAGTAATTTGACAAGAAAGAATTTTTTTTTTTTTCCTGAAAGTGTTTATAAACACCTTCCCAAACACGTTCTTGTAAATTAAGAATGTCAACACGCGTGTTCAAAACTCTTCTAATTACTAAAATAAATACATATTTCATTTAGTCATGTTTGATCCTACTTTTTTCAAATTCATTTTTCCTCAAATTCATTTTTAATCATGTTTTAATGTGATTCACAATTTTATAAATTTTTAAATGACACATTTCATCAATATTTTTTTTCAAAATCTATTCTAAATATGTGTTTTACCTAAACCAAGGGGGGGCTTAATTTATTTATTTATTATTTTTTTGGGTATATTTTGTGAAAGGAAAATGTTTGTTGTTCATCACCATTTTTATAATCTTTTACGGATTGATGAAGAATCAAAAAGAAAGTGAAGATTTTTTTTATTTGGTTGATGAGATTTTTATCCAAATAAATTTTGTCACATTTGTTGATATGTAGACATGTAAATTGGGAGGTACACGTAGCACAACCGATTTGTAATGTGAATGGTGATTATTGATTGAAAAACATTTCAGCAAAAACAGACCACATTCGAGCTTGACTTTTTAATGTGGGACATTTATCTTCTCGGGCCCACATATATAGTTCTAGCTCAGACGTTGAAACCCGACTCTGAAGTGATGAAGGTTCTGTGTGCTGCACGTCTCGGGATGTACTGTCTGTCAACATTCAATAAAATTTTAAAAATGTAAATGACTTTTTCTCCAAAAAAAAAAAATGTAATGAAAAATATTGTGTGTGACCGTTTATTCTGTGATTGGAATAATGAAAAATAACAATGTAATTCGTACAAAATATAGAAATAAGTTTGGAATTTTAATGTTATCGTCAATGTAAGAACAATTGATACATTCAATACTCTATATTTAACATTAAACTAATGAGTACGTATTTCTTTTTTCTTGACGTTCCTATAAAGATTGAACGTCTATTAATAGATTTAGGGCTTGTCTGACAAAATTTTGTTAATTTTATTGACTTTTCAATTTGTCAAACTTTAATTTGAATCACACATTTTAAAGATTCACAATTTTTATCAATTTTTTAATCACAAATTTTATCAATTTTTTTAATCAAAAACTTGATCTTCAAATATTTTTGTCAAAAAGATATTAAAGTGTTTTCAAAATTTTGATAATGAAGGGCGAACATTTTTTTTATTTGATGGTTTTTGATGTAAATCGAATCCACAAACACACTAATAAACGGATTGCACATTAAGAAAACAAACGTTTTTCTTATTTCATGAAGAACCAAATATCCTACAAGACGTTTTAGAGTCTTAAAAACTAAAAGAACAAATAACTTATTGGGCAACAATCCCTTAATGGGTTAGGCTACAAATCAAAATAAATAAATAGTAAAAATAATGAACTAAATAAGTGTCGTTTTGACTTAGGAGACGAATTCAAACGTCCAAAATTCCTCATACGTCACGGCGAAGCGGAGTTCAATGAGAATTATCGTGAGCTTTCCGAAATGAGGTCATGGACCCAAAACGGACACTATATGGCAAAAGTTACGCCATTTTCTTTGAACGCCGACTATCCAAACGTTCCAAATACGCAAGTGTTTGTTCCTCCATACTAACCTCATCATTCTCCCTAGGATCAATGAGATTTGCTCTCAAATTAGAANATGGCAAAAGTTACGCCATTTTCTTTGAACGCCGACTATCCAAACGTTCCAAATACGCAAGTGTTTGTTCCTCCATACTAACCTCATCATTCTCCCTAGGATCAATGAGATTTGCTCTCAAATTAGAACTGTTAGCACCGTCTTCTATGTTATCTCCATGGTACGGCAAAAGATGCTTCACATTAAACACATCAGAAGTCCGAATATGAGAAGGAAGTCGAAGGCGATAGGCATTGGGATATTAATCTTCTCTATAATTTCCATTAGACCAACAGTACAAGGCGATAACTTCGAATAGTCATGAGAAGGCACTCGATCCTTAGTCAGCACTGCCCAAACATAATCCCCAACGTCAAATTCAACAGAACGTCGATGCGGTCAGTACCCTCCTTATACTTACGGTTGGACTCCAACGGCTTAGCTTGTGTCTCCTCGTGAACCTGCTGCATGAACAAAGTCAACAGTTGCCATGTGTAATCGAGTCATAGAGGGCAGAGTCAATAAATCAACAGGACTGCGGGGCAGAACACTATACATAACTTGAAACGGATTGAAACTGGTGCTCCTATTTCGAGCATGATTATAAGCAAACTCTGTGTAGCTAAGCCGCCGATCCTATGAGCGAAGGTTATCCCCAACTAAGCACCGCAACAAATCACCTAAAGATCGATTCACTACCTTTGTTTGTCCATCTGTTTGAAGGTGGTAAGCACTACTGAAATTGAGTGACATGTTAACTGACTTCCATAAGCTCCGCCAAAAGTGACCGATGAACCTTGTGTCTCTATCAGACATAATAGAAGTAGGCAAACCATGAAAACGATAAATCTCTCTGAAAAAGAGTTGGGAAACCTTGACAGCATCAGTGGTACGTTTACAAGGTATGAAGTGCACCAATTTCGAAAATCGATCCACACAAAAATGGAGTCATTACCACACTGTGTGCACAGTAAACCAATGACAAAATCCATGCTAATATCAGTCCACGGAGCTGAAGGCACTGGCAAGGGTCGATAAAGACCAGCGTTCGTGGCTTTCCCCAGAAATTTCGTCTAACCACAGAAAAATAAAAATAGTCCTCTTCAATGCCAACGACCCACCACATGCCAGAAGCCCTTAAACCGCCGGCCATCCCAACACCTGTACGTGGCTCGCTACCATCACCGCCGCCGCCGCTACCACCACCACTATCACCTAAACCGATGCCGGTCACACCCATGAAGTCTTCATCTCTTTCTCTATTCTTGTATATACATAAGCATACAACACCGCTACCAAGATCACTTTTTTCACCGCTAAACTAAACCGATTATAAACTCTCTTTTAGTAAATTAAAACAGATAACCCTCCCATATTTACAGTCAAAATTGGAATAAAATTAGACAAAGACCATTTCAAATCAGATAGAAACAGTCTCTAATCAACTCTTATAATTCATTTCAGCGTGTTACCATTCAAATGGGGGAGAGAAGCCCATGTCGGCAATCATTAAAGAAGAGCGCGATTTAACATAACCTAATTTTTTGAATATTGATCCGTGGTTATTATCACCAATTTAATTAACCATAATCTAATAACTTCATTAAAATGAAATTGACAACCTATTTCCCAGCTAATATATAATTATATAAAAAAATGACATTTATCATTAGCAGAATATGTGAATCAAAATGATGACATTATTTCAAAATCCTTAAAATTGACAAACTCTTTGGTTCAATCGAATTTCTTTCTTTTCAACAAGAATAGTGTCAGAGAATATTGGAGCTACATAATTCAAAGAATTACTTTGAATGTTTTGGCTCACACACCAAACCCAACGTGTCATTTATTTATATAGACATACATTGAAATTAATCAATGAATCAGTTAACAAGAATAAGTTTAAACAATTGAATTCAAAAAATAACAATCCTCAGAAAATGTAGGAGTTAACTGTTACAATATATTTGCGACACCTAAATTTGCGACTCCAAAATCTGTAGCTCCAATATTTTCTCTAACAAATAGTTCATCATGTCGACATCCTAGGAAAACATTTTGTGTCTCATCTTGCTTGTATATGTCGACATATACATGCATATATGTAGATATATACGAAGAGGGAGAAGGATCAGTCTTAATGAGCTCATTATGTCTTCACAATTTTGAAAACAAAATCAGAAATTACAGCTACATCAAATACAAATCATCTATAAAAACCCGTTTAACTTCTGTGCATGTCTTGTTAAATACTAATCGAAAAGGAGACTCCTTTCAAATTTCATCGATTTCCCCCAACAATCAGTAGTATGAATTTCCGATTCTCGTGTTCACGTGGATGGATTAGCAAGATGGTTTTCATGGCTTTTCTCCTATTGCTTCCGACGGCTGTTTTAGGGGAATGTACTTGTGAAATCGAAGAGGAAGATCGGAACGAAAGCTTAGCACGCAAATATAAGTTATCTGCTATTGCTTCAATTCTCGTCGCGAGTGCAATTGGGGTTTGTCTTCCTGTAATAAGCAAGACAATACCATCTTTGAGTCCAGAGAGGAACTTTTTCTTCATCACAAAGGCATTTGCAGCGGGAGTAATTTTGTCGACAGGTTTCATACATGTGCTCCCTGATGCTTTTGAAAACTTGACATCTCCGTGCATTAGCGAGCACCCGTGGGGAGATTTTCCGTTCACGGGCTTTGTTGCAATGGTTTCCGCCATTGGGACTCTAATGGTGGATTCATATGCAACAGCCTATTACAGGAAGGAATCGAATGGCAAGGCGCATATAGCTAGTGCCGATAAAGAAGGGATAATCCCTGTTCATACTCACGCCACCCACGGTCATGCTCATGGATCTATATCAATGGAAACCTATTCTGGTGAAACAGAACTTCTCCGTCATCGCGTAATCTCACAGGTATATATTTACTTCTTTATCTTGATTCACTTGTACATTTCTTTTGTGTTTGAACAAACATAGAATTTGATGACAAGTTTCATTGGATTGTAGGTGTTGGAGTTGGGAATTATAGTCCATTCTGTAATTATTGGAATTGCTTTAGGCGCTTCGGAAAGTCCTAAAACAATAAAGCCTCTAATTGCTGCTTTAACCTTCCATCAATTCTTTGAAGGCATTGGACTGGGAGGATGCATAACCCAGGTATTGATCATACCTATAATTTAGTACTTTGTTGCTTTTGCATCTCATTATATTTTGACAATTCTTGAATTAATATGCTTGTTTCTTTTCAAAAATACTCCTTTTTTAAAAAAAATTAATTGTTTGGGCTCTTAATTAATTTGCAGGCTCAGTTTAAGTCAAGGACAGTTGCAATTATGGCCATCTTCTTCTCTCTCACAACCCCAATTGGCATTGTGATAGGTATTGGAATAAGCAACATATACAGTGAGACCAGTCCCACTGCTCTAATTGTAGAGGGAGTTTTTAATTCAGCATCAGCTGGGATCTTGATCTACATGGCACTCGTAGATCTTCTTTCGGCCGACTTTATGAGTCCAAAAATGCAAAGCAATGGAAAGCTTCGGTTAGGTGCAAATGTTTCTCTTCTTCTAGGCGCTGGATGTATGTCTCTCTTGGCCAAATGGGCTTGAGATACAAATGTATTGTTCATCCCCATTTCTTGTTTTTCACAATATTAATATTGCTCTCTTTTCATTCTTTTAACAAAAATGTCTAAATTTCTAGCATTTTTTGATGTTTTTTCTTCAGTTACGTTATAAAATCCCTATTTCGTTTTAAATTCCTATAGCATATGGTTATAGTGTTGCATATACACATGCACATAATCATGGCGGGAAAAGGAATGTTAATAAAGAGTCGAAATCCAGCATTATCGAGTGTTTTCCCGTCACATCTCGTCTTAGGGGTTATAGAATAGTTGGCAGCTCAAACGACGAAGGTTTTTACGATATTTCAAGGTTGTGAGATTATCGTATCCTAAATATGATTATTCCCATAATAAGAGGTCGAATTTTATTCGCTTAATTTGGGAAATGACAAAGGCATTGGCTAACCATGGATTACCTTGAGAGGGCCGTTCTAGCTCATTGCTGCTGCACTCTAAAATCAAATTGTTGAGAGATCTTATAGGAGAAAATGCTGTAGAGAAAGGATTGGTTGTCCCTTAGCTGCAGTATTTTTTGGATGTTTTATATTAAACACGTCCTTGTAGTCTTGAATAATTTATGTAGTCGTGAATGGTTCACAAGGAAAGAGTAGATTTCAACTATTATTTTTATATTATTTATAATTTCCTGTCCGTCGATATTTGTAATGACAAAGCATATTATTGTGTTAAAGAATATTATCCTTGATTGCTTCTCAGGGAGCTTATCGGTTTACGATAATGTCAATGAGAAGAATATTGCGTGTCGCATTGCTTATTGCTTAATAAATAAATAAATAAATATTTATCATACCATAGAACTTTCTGGTTTTTAAGAGGAGTTTATTAGCAATTATTTTGATCTTTGTTCCATTTTATATTCCATGCCAAAATTATGTACTACTTGGCCTAGTGAACATAAGTCAGATGTTGGAGTTTGTATTGTCGGTTTCACTAGCCAACTCCTTATCAATTTCTATTCATTTCATAAGAACAAGAATGCAAGCGCGAAAGATAGAAAAGCAGCCATTAGAGTGGGTCCTAAATATGATTCTTTACTTATTTCTCTCACTCAAAGTCGTGTATGAGACGTTCACCGCTTTTAATGATGGCAGTAAGATATGACTATTGTTAGGGGTGGAGCTGGAATTTTAGAATTGTGGCAAATTTCACAAAACTTCAATTGTGAAGACAAAATTGAAAACTATTAAAGAACTTTTTTTTGAAAAATTCATGAAAATTTTGGATTAAAATTTAGTGTGATGGCCGGTATCCCATTGTAGATCTGTCCATGACAATTGTGGTTGTAGTGTGCTTTAATTGTGTCTTTCACCCCTGCTTGTTTATTTTTATGGACATGGATACTTACAACGCGTTTGGCACATAATAAAAAGAGTGAATATGATTTTAACTTCATTTTCTTAATTCTATTCGATAATTTCTTAGCATTCCTCACAAACATGAACAGAAGATGGTGGAGAGATTATTTTATCCTTCTTAAACATGGTTCATTGCAGTTCACATGATGAACCAGATGTCCTTCGACCGCATACTTTGCCACCTGTGTTAGGGATGGTCGTGAGACTCATTTTCACTTTCTTAAAAAATTAAGGATCATAGACGTAATTTTTCAAGTACGATTGTATGGGTAAAAACATCTTCAAGAATTTTTAAAATACAAATAATTCTTTATTTTAGAGAGTCTCTAGTCGTTACTTAAAAATAAGATCTAAAAGAGTCTATGTTCTAACATTTTAAAATAGAAAGTGAGTTTGATTTTTCTATTTAGAGAATCAAGCTCATTTTATTAATAAGTTACGGTTTTTAATTATTCAATTTTATTTGAATTGATTGAATATTGACATAGAAAAATATATTAATAAATATTTTTTGGAAAAAAAAGTAATTTTATTCAATAACTTGTCTAAGAAATGGAACCACCCAATAATTTTGTTCAAAAATTATGCTCCTTGTACATTCTTTGTTTTTTTATCGGTAAATGTAAATTATACTGATCAAAAATTATATACAAGTATACCGAGCAGGCAAACAAAGATCATGTAAGCATACAAGTACATCGGGTATACCCGGGCAAACAAAAAGAAAAGATGTACAAACGACTAGATCTAACGACCTAATGCCATAGACTCAAAATGAATCAAAATATGCGGATACAAAGAAAACATAACTTTGTATACGTATGTTTTGATTCGTTTAACAACGCTATCAACTTGCGGTCTAAGATCCTCAAAAATTTTCATGTTCTATACCGTCCATAAGTGGTAAACGGTAGTAACAAATGCAATTCGTTTCGCCTTACTTTGCCAAGATATGCCTTGAGCCTCATTTTTAATCCACTTCAGTGCACTATGTAGTGTATACATAGAGCGTCTAATGTCAAGCCACATACGAACATTTTCCCAAACAGAAGCACTAAATTGACATTTGAAGAAAATGTGTTGCATCGTCTCAAACCCGTCCCCACAAAAGCAGCAATTTTGGTCTATTTCCAAATGCACAAGTTTATCCTCCGTAAGCAACTTTGACTTTGTTCCAAGCCACAAAGTAAAAGCATGTTTCGGGGTGACGTAGCCGCTCCAAATAGTTGATGCCAATGCTGTTTTTTGCCCTTAAAGTCGGAAATAATCATATGCAGTTGCTATATTGAATCTGCGTGAGACAACCCACTCCTCTAGCCTACGTGCACCTGCTTGTGTGCATTCAGGCTAGCTATTAGCCCCTGTCCGTCCCCCTGACTGCCCATCTCCATGTGGCTGTTGAAGTTGGGAAATCAGCCCACATATATCCATCAACTTTTAAATCATGAAGAGTCACCTTTTTTGGGTGTGTACCCCCAAATATCCATCCCACGCAAGAAAAATTGGTTTAACCACCGTGTCCTCTCACTATGAATGTTCCAAAGCGTTTAGCAAATAGTGTCAAATTCCAACATTTATTATCTTTAAAAGTGTGTTTGATGGATATCATTGATGAATAAATGTATTTTAAATAGTGATATGATGAAAAATATGTGGTTAAAAAGTAAGAAAAAATTATTGATGTGATAAAAAATATTATTTTATTGAAGAATATGTGGTTGAAAATGAGTTTTGAAAAAATATATTTGTAAAGAATGTGTGTCAAACAGGGACTAATTAAGTAGTTGATTGGTTTCTCATGGCCACTATTGTCAATAGGGAAAAGTAACATTCTTGCTTCTTGACCCTATGCTTGATTCGATTTAGAAAAAAAAAGAGAGTAGATGTCATCCTTGTATATTCAATTATAAAACGTTGAATTCTATTTTTAATTTGGATCAGTATCTAAAAGTTTAAAAAGAAACATATCTTTAATTGAATCATGTAATAATAATTTAACGAAAATTTAGACCCTTTCGTCAATTTATATACCAATAGTAAAAACCAAAAATCTAAATTCAATTATTTAAGAGAGAAGGGGTCTATTAAATAAATCAAATGACATTCTAACAAACTAATAAATTTGAGCGGTGAACATTGTTAGGAGGTAAATGAGTACTGTGCACACCAGAGTATCCCACCTCAGCTACTAGAATTAAATTGCGGCCAATTAAAGAATGAGGAGCCAGCTAAAGGCGGACCCACTAATATTTAAAATTTGGGTCAAGTGTGGCAGTATTTAATTGGTCACTATACAACATCCTTCGTATTATCGAAATATATGGATTTTATGTATAAAATAGACGTGTCGGTCATGTAATGCCGTGCCAAGAGATACCGACAATTCCTTGTGTTTTTCACTAGCCGAAAATTTCAAATACTAGCTTTGTCCAATCTCATTTTTCAAAATTTATTTTGAATATAAAATTCATTTTCGTTCATGCGTTCATGAAATAAAATATTTTGCATGTAATATTTTTTTTTTTCAAAAAATCACTATTTCAAAATTTATTAATCCCAAAAAAAAAAAAAGAGTTTCAAACTAGAGCTTAATTTTTTTCCCCATATGCATTCCAATTGAAATGTTTTATAGAGAAATGAAATTCCCAAAATTGTAGATTTTGAGTTAATTTATTATTTCAAGAAAAAAGTCCTATTTAGTGTAGCTAAAAATCAATTTTTAGTAAATTTTGATAAAAATTGATGAAATATATTACGTGACGGACACAGACATTTTAAGTTATGAGCACGATTAAACTTACAAAAATGCGTGAAAAAATTAGAACATTCTATATCTTATTATAATTGTTCTCTACATGTTTTCATATTTTGATAACATTTCATAATTACATCGTTTTTAATATTATCAAACACGTCATTCTCAATATATGCAATCAAACTATCATTCAATCACCGATCTTCGATTCGAATGCGTAGACAATTCTCGACATAAGTCATCACATAAAACGATCTCTCAACTATAGTAGTAGCCATGGAAAGAATTAAAATCAATGTCACAAGCTTGTAAATTAATGGATACAATATTTATTTTTCACAACCAATTTATGTGCAAGATCACTAAGGGCCGTAATCCTCCAAAATCTTAGTCAGCGCGCATGTGAAGAATATATGTATCAAGTTGATCATCAAGTTTCGAGATATTTACCGTCTCAAAATCTACCTAATAATTCTCACATAATCAAATCAATTTATTATTTTCAAAGGCAGCAAATAAATTATTTGGATACAAACGCGGGACACAAAGGAGCAAGTCATTATTTACCTCAGAAAAATAATCATTCAGCTCTTGAAGTTACATATCAA
Organism: Fraxinus cuspidata; assembly: GCA_903798385.1. Classification (NCBI taxonomy): domain Eukaryota; kingdom Viridiplantae; phylum Streptophyta; class Magnoliopsida; order Lamiales; family Oleaceae; genus Fraxinus; species Fraxinus cuspidata. The sequence continues at coordinate 16,766 of CAIGRP010073283.1, read as the reverse complement.
TGATGGCATAAAATATTTCCACACGAAGTGATGCAAATTTGTCGCTATATCACACCGTGAACAACCAGGGTTATGAACATATCATCCATATTGGACACATTGATCTTGTGCATTTCATAGAATGAACAAACCATTCCAATAAATAATTAATTAATTAAAAGAATCACATCAATTATCTCTCATGGTTTGGAGTTGTACTTTACATAATTTGACCAGTCTTATAGCATGGACAATATTTTGTTCTTTCATTTGTAATTCTTTTGACAATTAATTTGAAATTTCCAAGATCTTTTTCATGAGATATATATTAAATACAACTTCAAATTTTAACATCGACTCCAATAAAATACATGCATCACCTCTTGTTTCAAAACTTATAGTATCGGTAGCAATCATCTCAATAACTTCAACTATGATTGAAAACATGACAATCAAGTTAACCAAACAATTATAGTGAGAGCCCCAACATGTATCACCAGAATGCTTAAGAGTAGTTTTTTAATTAAGATTCCGTCCGCTTGATATTTCACCAACATTGAGTGCTTTAAGAATTTTGAGTCTTTGTTTCTCTCGTGTAAGATCACAAGTTTTAGCCGACCCTCCAACAACATTCACCAATTTGTGTACGAAAGTGAAGAAAGTTTCGATCTTCGAATGTTTTTGTGCTACAGCTACAAAGTTAGTTGAAGTTAATGGGCAAAACAATGAATGTAACAAACACTTGGGTTTTCTTTTGAAATAAGTGTTTTGAGACAATTATACTTACCTCGCATATTACTAACTCCATCATATCCTTGACCTCTCAAATTAGATATATACTTAAACCGTACGTGAAGAATAATTGACCAATTACATCTTTAAATGGGACAGTCATGGTACTCGAAACATGTGTGATATCAATAAAATGTTCAAATGCACAATCGTTCTTCACTTAGCGAGTAACAACTAACGTTTGCTCCTTCTCTAAAATGTCTCGGGATTTATCAACTAGAATAGAAAACAAGTCATCACCAACATCTTTAATATCCACCTTCAGAATTTCAAAGCAATAGCAATCACAATATCTTTTTGAACTTGGGGTGATGTTAATTCGAGATTTTATGGCACATTATCCAAAGCAACAACCTTAATCTCATCATTATTATTACACAACCATGCAATAGTTCAAGCAAGTTCCCTTGATGGTTCGAATCTTCAGATTCATCATGTCCACGAAAAGTCATCCTTTGTCATAAAAGAAATCGAACACAATCAATAGATGGATTTAAACGTATTTGATACTCATTTCGAGTTTGATATGATTGTTTAAAGAGACAAGATCAAATGCTTTGCTCTTGATTCTTGAATAATTTATACTTGATCCAAGTTTGACTGTGTGTACTACTAGAAGCCCAAACGTGTTTTCTAATATTTTCTTTCTTTTTCCAATTTGAGAAACTACCACTAACAAATGAACTACCACTTAAACTGAAAACATAGCAGTGAAAGTAAAATACAGTATATTTTACTATTCTATTCCAACCATCCAAGATGCCATTATACCATAAAATACAAAATCGTTTATTTTTGTTATACATTCTTGTTTGTTGGTGGAAACTCATGATTGTGAGGTTGACAATGACATCTTTGCACATATGCTCTATGAATCACATCGTGAATATCAACATCCTAATTCTGCATTGAAATTCCCAATTCAGGATTCGAAGGAAGCTGTGCAACATCAACATCCTCGGTCTCCAAGATTAGTTTCATGAATTTCATCCCCAACATTCATATCATCTCCAACATCACTTTTATCCCTTTTATTTCGAACATTCCTTTCGTTTATATTTTGCTTATCAAAAGAAAACGTAGATTTACGTTTTAAGTATTTTTTTCGTAACTGGTACAAAAAATCGATTAAAATAATCCATTCAAGTAATTGAATGGAAAAAGTAAATACATATATGATATAACCCAACTCGGTAACCAATTAGAATCATATTCTAATCTCATCATTTAGAATACTGATTACTGAAGTCTGAATACATATACATAATACATGAATGAAGACCCGATTGCAATTACAACTCAAATTTCCCATTAAAAAAAAAAAAAGGATTCAATTCCAATTTGGCAATTTCCAATATAAATCTGGATTCAGATGGCATGCCTTCAGTTCAGGAATCAGGCCTCGGGGCAGTGTCAAACGGCAGCGGCAAACGAGAAGACGGCAGTGGCAATGTGGCGGTGGCTGGAACTGGCGAAGGAGAAGATGACAGTCGACAGATTGGGAGATTCAGTTACAGGCAAGTTTTGGTCTCTTGGAGAGAGGATGGGTCATAATGTTTTAATTCTAATTTTTCAATTCATTTTAAAAAAAAAAAAGGGAGCCCAGGCCACCCCTCTGAACCGCAACTAAATATATTGTTGAAAAATTGTACAACCTATAAAATATGTGATTAAAATTAATTATTTACTTAATTTTAAATTAAATCAAATTTTAATCCTCAGTTATTGGGGCTAAAACATTAACATGGTAAAAATTTAATATTCTAGTATGAATATTCCAAATGATTGTCATTAATTAAAATATAATAAAATTAAAATTTCAATATTGCAATATTTTTATTGTGTTAGGGTAAGGTTATGAGATGTATTTGCCTATTTGGTAAACCAAACCCTAAAATAAATTTTCACGTTAAGCCTTAAAGGGAGCATTCTGTCAAAATAACTAATTTATTTTTATACAAACAAAGAATTGCTCTTAAGCCTTTGTTTGGAAAATCGTTATTCATTATTATCCACATATTTAGTGATCTCTACCATTATTCCTCCTAAAAAGTTCGTAAAAAACTACTAATAATCTTTGCCGAACAAAGACTAAATAAATTTCATTTGTTATTTCACATTGCGTTGTCAAATCCTCGCCTTTCTCAACCGATTGTTCCTTCACAAGTTAGTTGGAAAAAGTAACTATTAAGTTGAATTGGTATTGTATCAAAACAGAGAATAGGACATTTTAACACAAACCTACTCTCATTTACGATAATTCAACCAATAACATTGTGTTATGGTAAAATAAAGTTTCCTACTATAATGGTTATTTAAATCGAATTGAACTGAGACTAATAAACTAGTAACACAAATGAATAAGAGTCAAAATATGTACAATAGAATGAGCAAAGTGGATAAAAATGACGATAACTGTTTATAAATTTGAGCCAAGCATCAATTTGATATAAAATTTAATTACTTTGTTACATTTTGTCACATTCACCTACAAACTGACGAAATTTGCTTAGTTGATAGTCATACTGTATTTGATCTACCACGTAATCGCTACATGGCACCCTAGAAAATAAAATGGTAAAATCAAAGTTATAGCAATGTCTTTAGATTAAAAAAAATTAAATTTTCTCCTTTTTGAATTTTTAAAACTTCCCTGACATGATGTAGTGATAAATTGACATGTCAAGTGCCTCTGTTTGCTGCCCACTTTATAGAGAATGAAAATTAATTTTTTTTACCATTGCATCATCAAATTCAAATTTAATGTGAGATGGAAGTCAACAATGTTAGGCTAGTGGGCCTCTTCAACGGTCACATTTCTGCTTAAAATGAAGAAAGAATGGGCAACAAAAATGGGCATATCGAAAACTCATTGCGATCAATTAAGTGACACCTCACATAATGATTAAATTATGTAGCACTTTAAATTCAAATGTTTGATAAGGTTTAAATGGATCTTACAATTCTCTCTAGTTTGAACCCCATTGTTTAAAGCTCAATTTTATCTTAAATTTATTTTTAATCATATATTATTCAATAAAATAAAATTACATATCAACAATCAAACTTTTTTATACTTTTTAATCGTACATTTTATAAAAAAAAATTACTTTTTACAAAATCTATTCTTATAAAATGGAGCATTTTTTAATGCCATTCAAAGTGTACAGGCACCTAATATTATTAGGGTTGAAACATCAATTTTACTTCGGTTCATGTTTCTAAGATATCGTACTTGGTATGGTTTTAAGGATTTGACAAAGAACTTCAACGATTCTCGTAATTTTACCCTTCAAAAGCAAGATGAACACAAATTCATAGCTTGTCATCATGTAAACACCACTAGCTTCGTCACGAGAACTAGTATTTTCACAATTCTCACTTATTTTCTATATCACTTGACGAGTCGTAGCATACCTCTCTACCTTTGTCCTAACATATTTAAAGTGAGATCTCCAATACATATTACACATTACCAATCTAATTAGCCCCTTTGCACCACGAACCAACATATGTTCAACTTCTTCTCTTTGAGCAACTTGCAATTCACTTATGCGCTTAGGAGAAGAATATCCAAATAACACTCACATCCTTCGTTGCGGATGCTAATGCTAGTTGTAGTGTGTGAGCAAAACGGTAAGTTGCACCATCATACCTTCAATGTTGCATTTATGAACCCGAAAGTTATAATGAACGAGAATATCATATGAGTGAAGAACCATCTCATCCAGTGGTCCAAATTAATCACCACTAGGTTGGCCCATCGAGCAACAAGACCAATAGGCTGTTTTTTCTCTGAATGGCCCAAATGACTTAGGTCCAACATAATGGGCTTTTCTTGTAGAGTTGGGTTTTATTTATTCTTCAATCATGAGCCATGGCCTATGAGCTTAACAGGCCAGATTCTCATCATCATTCCTGAAGTTTGATTGGCAACAAAAACTCAACAATGCAACCGAGCTTTGTGTCTCTAATCCACATGGCAATATAGCAAAAACCACTGCTGCATTATTGCCAATGTCAAGCAAGATAAGTAGATTAAATAATTATTTCAATAACTGTATTATTAAGAAGCAATAGTAAGCCCATGTTTTTCTACTATTATTCAATGAAAATTAGTTCTGAAATAGTGAATTTTTGGAGATGTAGTGTCCGAGTAAAAATGAGATTTAGAATGACGATTTACGTAGATTGTATTTTGCATATATTAAAATTTTCAAATTTTCAACATAGATTTAAAAAAAATTTCAAAATGTCGCTGAATAACAATCGTCCCATCCCTTGGACCTTGGTATAGGTTTCTAATTGTATATATATGCACGCCCAACGAAACGTTATCGCTATAACATTCGTCTACGGATACAATCAGGAGCGGATTTGGGGGGGGCTGGACAAGGCTCCTATTAATTTTTTTAGTAGAATTTTTTTTTTTATAATTTTTTTTTTACGTATTAGTCCGGTGTCCAGGATCCGCCCCTGGATACAATCATATTGAAATATGTGTACATTATAAATGCATATGGCACAGTGACAAACTACACAATAAGCTAATCGCAGCGTGTTAAAAATTGTTAATACTTAAAATGATTTCTAAAACATTATTAATTCACAATACAATGTTACAATAGTTTCATTAACAAAATGACGTGAAAGCATTGTGTTTTTCCATTTCTATTTGGTCGTTGGATCATTGTCACATTATTTAATAAATCAAGATTGATGGTTACCATACTATTGTATCCAAGCTAAATAGTATACGTTGTTCTTTGATTAATGCTAACATCATGTTTGATTCACGTTCTTACAAAAATTCATTTATTCAAAATTCATTTTCATTCACACATTTTTTCAATGAAATAATATTACACGTAAATCCAAAATTTTTTCTTATTTTATAACCACATATTTTTCATTAAATCGCTAATTAAAATGCATTATTCACTCAATATGTGCATCAATCGGGATCTAATTGTTTTGCATTGTGAAAATCTAGGAAGAAAATAGACAAATTGTGAGTGACACAACTATAACAACTTAAGATGATAAAATATGAGTTGAAATTTGTTGTCCAAAATTGGTTGTTCGTCCAATGATTTATTGACACATCATTTCAAATTAACATATTCAATTTTTTTCTCACTACCACTTGTACTTAAAAATATGTCTAAAATGATGTGTCAATAAATTATTGATAGACACGCAGATCCTACCCATAAAATATTTGCAAACGAAGTCCATATTTGTGGATTGCAAAACTTTCTCTTTCTAAACCGTACACGTGTAATTTTCCAGATCACACGGATTCCATGATCTCCAGGGTCGTCACTTCTCGAGATAAGTTATACAATTGTTAAAGGCACACGGAAATACCAGGACAGTTTGGTAATTAACTACGTCACGTGGTTGGCACAATCATACAGGGGTAGTTTCGCCATTTAACTCATTATATTTTGAGAACATCACACTATCATCCACCAATTTATTGTCATGTTAATAGTTTGGACCACAATCTTTCAAGGAGCAAGCTATGCACACCGTTTCTTTGTCGTTGCAATAACTAGGGTGAATGCGTTCGATTTGAATAATTTTTGTCCTATTTTCAAATAATACTATTAAAATGATTTAAAAAGTTTTAAATCAAACCACTTTTAGCGATTTGATTTGATTTTAAATTATCGTTTACCTCGTAACTTAAAAATAATGACTTTATTAAGCTCACGTTTGAGCCCCATTTTGAGACAAAAAATGAATTTTTAAACAGTGATTTTTTGAGAATGTGTGGTTAAAAATGAAGACTTTTTTCGATTTACGTGTAATATTATTTTATTGAAAAATGTGTGATTAAAAACGAGTTTCAAAAAAATAACTTTTTGATAAAATGGAGCCGAAACAAGGGCTAAACAAGTTAAATTCTCGATAGAAGCTTAAATTGAAAGCTTTAAACATAAATGTTACAGTATATTAATATTGGTATCGAATTTTCCATACAAGCAGCTTAATGCAAAACAAAAATAGGAATAGTAAAATTGAATATGAAAAGTGAAAAATTTGGAATGGTTAATTTGAATAGTATATATATTGAATGATGAATAGTGGTGGGCTGGCTAGTGGAACTAGTAAATACAGGTGTTTGGTGGGAATTAAAATTAGATTTTTAGTGGATTGTGATAAAAGTTTTTGAAATGTATGGTTGAAAATATGTGGAACTCATGAAGATGTGGTTAATATTAATTGTTTGACTTTGATTTAGATTAAAATCAGATTTTAATCATGTTCAAACAGACCCTAATTAAGACTTAATTTAGTATTTTTTATAACGTTGTGAAATATGTAAATTGTTAGGTTTAAGCATTTGCCAAGAACCGAAACCTAATCAAACTATTAATAGGTCCAAGTGAAATCAGACAGTAATGTGATTCGCTGTTCAACGATTTCTTTAATTATCTCTACGAATAACAAAACTAATCAAATGTTCGTCAAATTTTCATGTGGCTCTTGTAAAAACGAGCTTCATTTTTTAAATTTTTAGACACCGACTCAATGACATGAAGCAAAGATTAGGTTCATTAAAATAAACATATGCTTGCCATTTTTATCAGAGTTAATTATTCTAATGGTCACTTAATTCATGTCTATATCTTCAATTGCTTATTGAAATTTAAGATGTCGAATTCGATCACTAAATTTTAAAAAACGTTGGACGTTACTCATTGACATAACTTTCGTTTCAAATATCTGAAGGAATTGGTGACGTGGCTAACATAATACACGTGTGGCGTCCCGTCATGCTGTTAAATTTTTTTGAGGTGGTTGAATTTTGGTTACAAAATTTTGAAAAACATTTTTTCGATTGCTTACTAAACATTGAAAAAATGTCTTCTATCCCTCACAAAACTTCTAGGTAGTTGAATTTTGGCTAATGAACTTTGAGATGGTCGACTAGATTTTGAAAAACGTCTTCTATTGCTCACTATAAATTTGGATTTAATTAACCCCTATTTTTCTCACAAAATTCTTTAATTCGCGTACTCATTTTAACGATGCATTTATAAAATAAAATATTTTACATGTAAATTCAAAATTTTTCCAAACTTTTTAACCACATATTCTCCAAAGAATCACTATTTAAAACTCCATATATTTTTAAATAATGGCCATCAAATAGAGGCTAAAAATCGTTGTTAAGATTTGGATTTAATTTAATTTTAACAACAAATATATTATTTGTTTCATTGAAATTAGTAATCGCTTTCTTTGCACTGTTTGCAATCATTGTATATCATAAGACAAATGATTATTCAATTACATAATAATTTAATTTATATTTATATTTATAGAATTTTAAGTTATTTTCATTATAATAATTGAATTTTACAACGAAACACACAATAAAATTGTTGTTAAATAAAATTAAATCCAAAATTTAGCAACTACTTTTAATTAAAATCCAAATTTTTTGTTAGTCATAGAAGACGTTTTACAAAGTTTACTGACCAAAATTCGATCATCTCAAAATTTATTGGCAAAAATTTGACCTCCTTAAAATTTAATGAGCAAAAGAAGACATTTTTCGACATTTAATGGTCAAAATTTGACAATCTCAAAGTTTAGCAGTGTGAAGGGGCGTCACGTGTGCATTTCATCAGCTACGTCATCAATTTCTTTAGAAATTTGAGACGAAAGTTATTTAAGTGAGTAACGTACAATGTTTTTCAAAGTTTAGTGACTAAAATTCGACATTTTAAATTTTAATGAACAATCGAAAATATGGCCATAAGTTCAGTGATCAATGGAACAATAAACTTTTTTTATCATAAACTTGGGTACGGTTTCATCATTGGTAATTGATTGTGGAACTTGATTAAAACCTTTAGGACCTATTTGCGAAAGGTAAAAGTTTGGAGATCAACTTGTACTAGAACAATGGAATAGAGACCACCAGAGGTGCAATTTTCCCTTCCATTTTTCACTCTTAAAATATTAAGATATAGGATTACTTGGTTCGGAAAATTTCGGTGAGGGGATATTTTGTCAGTGACTCAAACTCTTAAACTGAACTTTCCTTGTCGGCTATCGTGAGCAGCTATCGCTGGAAAAATCGTCGGAAGTTATATTATCTTTGTTAACCTAGCATATTTAAAGGGTTAGTGGAATATTATGAAAGATATGCTTGCAATAGGAGGTGGAGGTGGAGTAGGTGGCAGGTTTTTTGGGGGTGGTGGGGACAGGAGGCTGAGGCCACAACACCACCCGAACCAAGTTTTGAAGTGTCCGCGGTGTGATTCGCCAAACACCAAGTTCTGTTACTATAATAATTACAACCTTTCTCAGCCCCGCCACTTCTGCAAGAGCTGCCGGAGGTACTGGACTAAAGGCGGCGTTCTCCGCAACGTCCCCGTTGGCGGTGGCTTCCGAAAAAATAAGCGATCGCAGCCTAAATCCAACTCTAGTTCAGCCGTTGATGGTCCCAGTGAAAGGAAATCGAATTCCCATTCGAGTAGTGAGAGTTCCAGCCTCACCGCCGCCACTACGGAGGCCACTCCTACTTCCGCCGTCACCGGAACCGGCGTCTGCGTCGCCAGCGCTGAAGTGGGTTCGTCGCCACCTAGTGGTTTATCCAATTCCGCTACGAATATAGTGTACAATTTTCCAGACACGAGGTTCTTTAACGTGAATTCTGAGGAAACAAACACAAACCCTAGGTTTGATCATCAACATCCGGTCACTCAATTAACGGACGGCGAGATCTTCCAGGAGATGGAGAATTTCACAACCCTAACGACATCTTCAGAGGACCCGGCTATTATTCTGGGGTTCAACGTGGGCGACATTTCGCCGTCGTACGGCCGGCTCCAACAAGGCCCCCCGATCAATCCCGCCTCGGAAATGGTGGCACCGCCCTCAGTTGATGATTTCAAGACTCAGGAAATGACTGGTGGGTATTTGGGTCATCAGATTGATTTCACGGGAATGGAGCAGAACAGAATGAGCAGCGGCAGCGGTGGACATACGACGTCGCTGGGTGGCGGAGATCAAATGCTCTTTGATCTAACGGGGTCTATTGATCAAGCATACTGGAGTGAAGCTCAGTGGGCTACTAATTATGATGATCAATCTCTTAATTATCTTCCGTAATCTTACTTTTAGTTTAATTAACTCTCAAGTTAAGATACAATATTCATCTTGAGAGGGAAAAAATTATCTACATGAATGAATGCTTTTTTATGTAAATTTTTTAGCTTGTGTTTTGTTGGGTGATTGTGGTTGATATTTGAGCATAGATTTGATCAGGTTTGTATGTAATGAACTAAGCCCTTGTTTCAGCTACGATAAAATTCTTATTATCATTCTTCTGCTCATTTTCAACGATACATTCTTTGATAAAATAATATTTTTCATCACATCAATAATTTTTTTTTTAACCACACTTTCATTAATCGACCATTTCAAAATATAATCTTCCAAAATTATATGGCTCAAACGCACTCTTAGCTTTCACAACTATTTCTTTTTTTGAGTTTTATTACTACACTTTATGTTGTATTTATATGCTTAGATTTCGATACCAACGGATATAAAACTTTGTCCAATGTCAATTCTATCTAATGCTATGTACTGATGTTCGAGCGATCAGATAACAAATTTAAATGTTACTAAGCCCCTGTTTGTTGGTGACTGAAATTTAATTTTTAGCAGATTTTGATAAAAGTTGATAAAATGCATGATTGAAAAGTTAATAATAACATGAAATATGAGATTAAAATTAATTGTTGACTTTAATTTAATAAAAATCTAAATTTTAATCCTTATCAAAATGGAGACTAATTATTAATCGTACTAAACTGTAATCTCGTTGCTAACGACCGTTTTAACAAATAACAATAGAATTATTAATCCCATGTTTATCTCACATTTTTTCAAACAATCATGTTACAGTATCATCTTGAACGATATCAACGATGACAAAAACGCCACGTGATAGGCTTTCGTTGGAACTGTTTTAAAAATAGTCAACAATATCTTTAAATCATATTTTTACACATATTTTCTGTCAACAAAGAAATCAAATTTATTAGCAAAAAAGTTTTAACCCTCTTTCAAAAATATTTTTACAATATACTTATTCTCAATCACATTCACACAATAAAATATTTTACATGTAAATTGAAAACTTTTTTTCCCGCTTTTATTCCAAAATTTTTAAAAATTCAATATTCAAATAATATTTTTTCAAATAAAATGACAATCAAACATGGGCTAAATTAAGGCGTAATAATGGTATAATGTGGAAAAACTTATATGCGTGTCCTTTTTGCATGGCGATGAAATTAAGGTTGGATTAATTACGTAGTAATTTGAGGGATTAAGGTGGTGGGGAAGAAAGTCACGTGGTCTGTTCGTGGTAGGGGACCATTCTTCCATACCACATCTATCACTCACTTGTGTCCGTGCGTCAGAATTATTGGCTGTTTGTGGGGTTTTGTGACACACACACTTTATACAATTAATAACGTGTGTGGTAAGCAACATTGAACAAGACTCCACATTGCTACAAATAAAAGTTAAATTAATTTTTTATTTAGCCCCGTTTGATAAATATAAAATTAAAACTTTAATTAAGTAAAAATTCACAACAAATTTTAATTATATATTTTATAGTAAAATTTTAATTATGTCAAAATTTACCAGTAATTTTAATTATACATTTTATAGAATCTATAATTTTTCAATCATATATTTTATGAAAGTCTACTAAAAAACTAATTTTAATTCTCACGAGACTTAATATCATCACTAGAGTTACGCAAACATGAAATAAAAATAGGGCTGAGGTGAATTTCAACAATTCAAATCAAGGGCTGAGTTTTATTTCGCTGTTCTCAACCTTGTTTGAATAGCAAAGTTTTAAGGGACACAGCATTTCTCATAATAGTGTTCATAATGGACACATGGAAGCCCCCTAATAAGGGGCCTCTATGTGTCCATTATGGACATTTTTATGGATTGTGCTATGTACCCATAGCAACCCCCGAGTTTTAATATCATACATAAGAATCGTACAGATTCTCTCAAAATACATTACTTTAAAATTTATTTTCAATCTCATATTTCACATCATATCATTATTTAAAATATATTATTTCTCATTGATATCTATCAAACACGCCCTTAGTGTCAAACTAGAGTTTGTAGTAATATTAGAAGAATGATAGTTATATTGATGCTCTACATATGTCTCGTGATTGAATTCAATTAAAAAAATAATTAAATTTTAAATCAAAGTCGAAAAAATAATTTTAACCATTTTCATGGAATTTATAATTTTTCAATTGAACATGAATTGGATAGTGGAACCAGAACAAGAGCTAAATGCCTAAATCAAACCGGGGCACAAGCTTAACTGTTGAAAAACTTATTTTAACAAAAAACATAAGATATTTCCAGAAGATTAATAAAGGTTTGTTAGAGTCCATTTTTGGGAAATATATTTTATAATAGTAATATTTTGAAAAATATATATAGTTAAAAGGTTTGAAAAATTTATGAATTTATCGTAAAATTATTTTATTATGAAAATATATACAATTGAAAATGAATTTGAAAAAAAATTATTAAAAATTTGAAAATAGAGTTTATCCCCTGTTTGGTAACTCTAAAATTTTTTATTAAAATTTAAGTTAAAACCAACAATTAATTTTAACAACACATTTTATAGAATCACAAATTTTTGACCACATATTTCATCGATTTTTTTTTAAGCTCTACCAACCAAACAGGGCGGGGCTTAATTGTGTGGAAAATAGGAGAAGAAACTTGATGGTATTGGGTGGATAGTGGGGCCCTTAATTGTAGACAAATAGTTACTGGGTTTGGTGGGGCTGCACCTCGGTGCATGTGCAGAAGTGGTCCGAAAGTCACCTCAACTTTAGGAACTGTTTGGTTGCACTCTACACAGGCATTGACTCACTAGTTGACGTGCCTAATAATTTTTTTTAATTATTTTCTTGTCACAAGTTGAAATTCCTTTTCTGTCCGTAAGTTCATAAATTTGCCTAACGATCAAAGGGATCAATTTGGTCCACTCAGGATATGTTTCTGGGAAAATTATAGCAGCCGTTATTAATTTTTTCAATTTTTACAGGTTTACTCTAACTTTTAATTTGTGTCTGCAAAAGTCCCTAAGCTTTTAAAATTACACTTTTAAAGTCCAAATGGATGGATCATTAGTTGATCAAAAAATTAATTTTGACCAAATTTAATAAAGATTAAATGGTAACTTAGTCAATAAAATAAGAATAGAAATGAAGGGGAAAAAAAAAAGGTCGTCTCATTCACTTCACATACCCTTTCCCCATCCCTACTGCCCTACCCTTGAAAATCAACTACCAGCACCACCATCTGATGTTGTCACCACCTCCAGCACACCACCGTCATCAACGGTAATGATTCTTGGTGCTAAATATTAGTATTTATATCCGAGATTTGAAATAGAAAAATGGGCAGGAGCACTGTGCACTAATTTTATTTCTACACACTTATCTTCATCTCATTCCCCCAATTTGATATTTTCTTATGAGGACTCTTGATTAAACTTAAGCGTGGAGGATTGTAGTTGGGTAGGCAGTTGCGATTGTGGCTTGTGTGGAGGGTTTGGTAGTGGTTGAAGGTGGTTGAGCTGGTCGATTGTGTGGTTGGGCTTGGTGGTGCCGTTGTTGAAGGTGGTTGGGTTGGGTTGGGTTGGGTTGGGACGTGATGAGACGAAGGAGATGAAGATTTGGGGGGTGTGAGCAAATTTCTTTATTATTATTGTTGTTGTTGTTGTTTTTAGTTTAATTTGATTTATACATGTTAAATTTGGTCAGATACTTTTTTTTCGTCAACTAACGGTCAAATGAATATTCATTTAGACTTCAAATGCATATTTTTGAAATGTTAAGGACTTTCGTGGCATAAATTGAAGATTATGATAAAGTCTGCAAAAATTAAAAAAATTAGATACCACTTGCAAATTTTCCTATGTTTTATCATACTTAAAAGTACATTTATTGAGATAGTTATTTATTAAACAATTTGGAATATTATTTTTTTACTGAGTGACTAATTTTAGTAAATAGCACTTAGCCCGTGTTTGGTCTCTATTTTCTAAAGTTCATTTTCTAAAAGTTAATTTTCAATTATATATTTAATGAAATTCAGAATTTTTATTAATTTTTCAACAAAATACTTAACAAATATTTTTTAAAATCTACTGAGTTGTTCAAACTAAACAATGGCTTACACGTGCTCTTAAAATGTAACTACTGCAAAATTTAAAAGTTCAGAGATTTGGATGTGAAAATATACCTTAGAGATGCGTTAAGTCAAGAATTCAAAGGTCTAGAAATATAAATTGAGATCCCCACGGGTTGTGTTATACATAAATTGAGGACTCTGATTGTAATTTTTCTAGACACTTTCATAATAGAATGTGGATAATAAATGAAATGGTATTTTTATTTTTATTTTTATTTTTATTTTTATTGAATGAAATGGGATTTCAATTTCAAACTGTAGCTAAATTGTTGATATAAAAAGAATAGGAGACCATAAATTATAAACTAATAATAAGTTTAGAGGATATTCGTCAAAAGCTCTTTCACAACAAATGTTCATCGGTTGGAAGATGTCTTTCGTTATGACAACATTTTGTTGTAATATGATTTTTTATTATGTATATCGTGATATGAGCGTCGAAACTTAAAATTGAAAGATGCAGAGAGGATAGCTTGGTTCTTGTGCATAAGTGACATGCACGAGTGGATAGAAGATTCTCTAATGGGAAGCAAAGGATTAAGATGAACGAGGGAACAAATTCAATTTAAATGTAGGCTGATATCAATTTTCAATGAATATCTGCAAATAAGAATTAGAAGAAGGCAAATTTGGATATTATTTTGAAAATGATAATGGACCGGACCCCCTCCCAATGTACGGCCTGGCTCACCCTAACCAGAAAATACCGTTAGTGGGGTTGCTCTTTGAGTTGGGTCATGCCCCATGCACAGCCCTGGGGACTTGTGGTCCAACCAGATCGTGTTGCATGACCTGAGCAGGCCTTTCATTTTTACAAAAAATGAGGAACTTTCTAATTAAGGCGAACTACATCAATGCAGGATCTTCAGATAAGCAAGTTTTTTTTTTTTTTTTTTGGGAAAAAAAAAAAATTAAATCGAATAGTCATTACCTGATAGTGTAGAGGATTTATATTTGCATACTACACTGATAGAGGTGGCAATGAGTTGAGCTAGAGGCGGACGCGGATATTTGGGGTTAGGGGACACAATCAAATTTACAAAAAAGTTGTGAGTAATTTTATAAATTTTTGATGTCCTAATAAAATGATATAAATTATATCGAAAAATTTGTATTGTATAAATAATAAATATTAATGAAATAATTGAAATTTTTTTTAAGACAAGTTAGACGTTTTTTTTAAGACGTACGTTTGACGCATCTTTAATTGTTTTCGATATTTGTTTGGATCATTCGGTATATTTATAATGTAGTTCTTGAAACGAATTTCAAGATGACATAGACGATTTGTGGATTTGGCTAGCGTACAGTTTTGGAGGAATTTTAAAGTTACCGTGTTATCAAAATTCTCGAAATACTAGTTTGGAAGGTCTACTTTGACTAGACGTAACATTTGCTACAATTTGCCTTTTCGCGCGCTATAACCGATGTAGAAAATTTAGTCGC
The DNA here is from genome assembly GCA_903798385.1 of Fraxinus cuspidata. Taxonomy (NCBI): domain Eukaryota; kingdom Viridiplantae; phylum Streptophyta; class Magnoliopsida; order Lamiales; family Oleaceae; genus Fraxinus; species Fraxinus cuspidata. Next base: position 1,256 of record CAIGRP010073283.1, on the reverse strand, counting down.
GAGCACTTCGAAATGATGTTAAGAATATAATATTTCGATTTCGTTTGGCATCCCATAATAACTTCGAAAATTGTGACAAAAACATAAAAAAATTAATGGGGATAAAAAAAAAATTGCCCAAAAGTTGGGGCCACGCAACCCCATGCCACCCCTTCTATCCGCCCTTGAGTTGAGATGATTTGCATATCGCTAGCCACCCAGGGGCTTTACTTGTCGAGCTTGACTCGACTCATCCCATAAAATCGAAATGGTACGAGTAATTCATGGGCCTAGCTCTCACGAGTTAATTTGTTGAATAGGTAAGCGACTTGATCCATTGTCAATCTCTAAATGTGGGCGACTAGGAATTTGAAATTGGGGGGAATGGTAAACGCCGCAGGGATGGAGGAAAGGGTAAAAATGAAAGGTTACAAGTAGTGTTTTAAAACGCACGCATGTATTTCGAATATACTTGCATATGTTCGATGCGTTTTTGAAATGCCTTGCATATAAGATACATGCGTGATAATGCGGTCAACATTGACTGTATATACATGCTTAAATGTAAAAATAAGCACACATTTGTGTTAGAAATTGTGTCAAATTAGGCTAACAAAGTCCAATACATTTTTTTAACTTAAAAAAGGTAAATTGTCCACAACAAATATCAAACTAGCCCAAATCACTCAATTCCATGAATTACATATAGTAATTTGTATGGTTTTGGTGTTTAGAAAAATAAAAAGTCAAAACAAATTTTATTAGAGTTGCAAACTATTTAAGTCAAACCCGAGCATCCCTTTTTGGCCTTCCTCTAGTTTCACCAACAAGCGATGTTAGAATGCACAATTTTGGATTGTTGATGGTTGTGATGACGAGGAAGATGTTGACAATAATATCTTACCATTTATAAGAAGTAATAGAAATTCTCGAATTGAAATAAGAGAGTTTGATGAAAATGATTTTGCATTGGATGACACGGAATATGCTTGGATGAAGAAGATGTGATTGAATTGGAATCCGATAAAGAGTTATATAAGATTTTTGATTTTTTAAGCCGATTTTCATGACTAATCTAATTGTACGAATTGATTACCGTGCAGTTGTAATTTTTATGATTTTGAGTAACATGTTTTTGTTGAAAATACGAATAATATGTATAAAATTAAATTAATTGTGTAGTATATATGAATTTGAGCTATATATGATACAAAATGAGTTCTTTTGTTTCTGTCAAAAATAAGAACAAGAAGAAAGTTCAAGAAAACCCTCAAAAA
>CAIGRP010073279.1:0-11144 GCA_903798385.1 Fraxinus cuspidata | reverse complement strand
ATACAATAGAATATTTCCTTCATTCAAAAAACCTATTGATTGCCGATTTAGAAAAATATGGTAGTGTTATATCTTTAACTTCGGATATATTGGAAGAGATTAATATAAGAGGTTATATAGCTGTAACTGCATACTACATAGACCCACTTTGGTGTATGCATAAAAAATTATTGCTTTTAAAATTATTGAGTTCTCTCACAATGCTAACGCCATATTTAATGTTATTATGAACATTGTTAGATAATATCGTTGCGAGAGTAAAATTTGTTCATTTACATTCGACAAAGCTACTGTTAATATGTTAGTTATCCGATAAATTGTGCAGATTACTGTAGCCCGATTTTGGTAGTTATTTGTTTCATATTCGATGTGTGCGCCATATTTTTAATTTAATAGTACAAGACGATTTAAAACATATTACGAATAAAATTCAAAGAATTAGGAATGAACTAGTGTATATCACGATTTCACCAAGTAAAAAAACAAGCATTTAAGAAAATTTTGTGCCGAATCTAGGATGACGCATACGAAAACATTTATTAGTAACGTANTTTGAACATTTAATAACTGAATTTCATAACAATAAACATATTAGAAACGATGGCGATACTATTTTGAACGACTCCGATTGGATGTTAGCTTTTAAAATTAAAAATTTTTTGACAAGTTTTTATAATTCTACTAATATTTTGTCTGAAATTTATTATCCTACTAATTGTATGGTACTTGAACGTTTTTATATAATTGCTAGGGTTTTTCATAGATATAAAAATAACCCCGATTTTATTTCAATTATATATTCCATAGAATTAAAGTTTAGAAAATATTGAGAAGACTTGTCTATGTTATTTCCGTTAGCATGCATCATGAACCTCCGATATAATTTATCGGGTACTAAATTTGTAATTGATCAGATTTCAAGAGTTTTAACTTTTAATGTACTTATAGAAATTTAGAACAAACTTAATGTGAAATGTATGAACTAAATGCAGAATGAATGGGTACAAATATTAATCGGGTACCCTCTGACTCTATACTTACTACTCCCATTGATATACCAGAAGACGACGCTGAAGTTTTAACTTTATTCGAAGGCTACTCATATAGATATGATTCAAATGCATGTGGTTCCTCTAGTAATAGTTTGTCTACCACATGTAATTAAACATCGGACGCAAGTCCAAAAGCATTGCCTGCTGAATTAGTTGATTACTTTAATCATAATATGCTTAATAACAAAACAATTAAGAAAAGCTCAAAAGAAGTAATTGAATTCTGGCGAAGGTACGAACGCCGATGGCTACTGGTTTCTGCAATGTAAAAAGATCTACTAACCCCTCCGGTTAGCACTGTAGCTTCGGAGTCTGCTTTTAGTGCAGGTAAAAGAGTTCTCTCCGAGGGCAGAGCTGACTGAAAAAAGATATTTTGAAAGCATTAATATGCGTGAAGGACGGGCAAAACGGTCATTTTCGATTGCAAAATAAATATACCGAAATTGCATCTCGTCAAGTAAGTGATATTTAATTTAACCATATTCATAAAAAAAAAATTTATAATACCTTTACAATTTTTTTTTTAAAAATTGTGCACGAAACAAGTTGTTAGTGTACAATTTTTAACTCCGCCTACTCGAAATTGAAGTAGCCGATTCCAAGCCCGGATAAAGGAGGAGGGTTTATCTTTTAAAAAAAAAAAAAGGGTTTATATAAAAAAAAGGTTTAGAAAAGGTATATTTAAAAAAAGGTTCAGAAAAGGTATATCTTTTTTCTTTTAAGATTTAAAAAATGTATAGTATAGCTAAAAAAAATTAAAAAACCAAGCTCGCGAGCCAAAGCTCGGCTCGTGCTCGAGCTCATGCGTATATGGGCCGAGCCAGCAGGGATCGGTCCATTGCCACCACTAAACCAACGCCCCGAGCACTTTCATATGAGCAATGACACAAACTCTTCATTCTTTCATGGGTAAGTTCATTGTCGTCTATTTTGACGACATTCTAGTCTAAAATACAACGAAGGAACAACACCGAGATCATCTCAAACAGGTTTGTTCTGCCTTTCGAGCAACAAAATTGTATACTAATGTCAAGAAATGTTATCTCTTTACCAATAGAGTTGCTTTCTTAGTATTCATTGTATCCTCTACGGGGGTTATCTGCCGATCCTGCCAAAATTTAGGCGATTAAGGCTTTTAAACCAATTAAAAAACAAATGATGGAAGCTCCTATCATGCGCCTTCCTAACTTCACCAAAGTTTTTTAGGTCGAGTGTGATACCTCTGGGGTAGGAATAGGAGGGGTCCTTAGTCATGAACGCCACCCGGTCGCTTATTTCAGTGAGAAGTTAAACGATGCCAAACAATGATAAGCTAGTAACACATCATATAAACTTCGAGCTGATTTGCAAAAAAGACATGTTTTTAATATTGAGGATTATGTTATGATTCGAATTCGACTGAAGCAGCACCTACATGGATCCGCCTCCAAATTGCAACCTCGTAGCTCCGGTCCTTTTAAAATCTTAAAGCAAATTGGCCCAAATGCATATGTTCTTGATCTTCCGCCACATCTTTATTACCACCCTACTTTCAATGTTGAGGATTTAGTTACTTATAAAGGTCATTTGTTCTTGATCTTCCGCCACATCTTGGCTACCATCATGCTTTCAATGTTGAGGATTTAGTTGCATATAAAGGTCATTTCAATCCCTCCGATGATCATCTCCTACCTTCATCTGTGGACTTTGACCCTGAATCTCTTGCTACTTCTAACACAATACCACGTTTCCCAGCACACAAAGATAAAATTGATGCTATTTTAGATGAACAGATTATGTTGACTAAAGATGGGGATGTTCAATGCTTCCTTTTTCGTTGTGTTTATCGGCCTGAGTCCGAATGCACATGGATTACTTGAGACACTACAAAAGCTTGACCCAGACTTATTGGAGCTCTATGGGAGTCAGCAGGATCTTCCTTTGTCCAGTTCTCCTTCCACGCATCCAAGGGACATTGGTGGGGACACCAGATTCGGACCACCGCTGACACGCTTTTATGGATGTCGGAGGAAGCTTGTTCAACCCATTAGTTTATGGTTGGTCAATTGATTGCAACCTTTATTACTTATCCACTCGACAGGGTTGAGTTTTTCTCCCAATCCGAGAGAGTTGATACGGATATTGTCGAGATCGAGATTTATTTTATTATTATTGAACTTGTTATTTATATTTTTCAATTATTGGGCTTGTAATAGTGGGTTGGGCCCAAACCCCTAAAGTTAGATTTTTGTTGCTATTTATTGAATTTTCATTCTAGTTGAACTTAGTTATTGATGAAATAAAATTTCGAGTGGCGATTACGTTTTCCTCTTTTCTCTTCACGTTTCTTTCTCCCTGACGGATTTTTCTTTTCTTCTTCTGTTGTCTGCTTGCTTCGTTTCTAATCGATAGTAAATCCCCATTGATTCTACATCATGTGGTCGTTTAGATTTTAATATAGCTTGTTGCACAAGGGAAGCAGGAATTCAAAAGCAGAGAAAAATGAGGTCGAAAGATGCATAGCTTTTTTGAAGGATAAAAGAGAAAACGACCAATATCGGAATATTTTTGCACGTTCAAGTGTTACTAACCAACGCATGGCTTTGATTCTGAGCTCAGCTCCCAACTTTTGATAAATGATTGATTACAAACATTTAAAAAGAATTTTGAGGCTTTCATGGATTTTACCAAAGAATAATTGTCAAGCAACGTACCTTAATTGAAATTCGTTGATGACAAAGACTAGCCAGTTAAATTGATTGGATTTTGATCCTCTCCTACATTTTTTGTCTGGTATTACCTCCAGGGGAGTCGAGATTGATCACAGTTATGCTTGGCCCCTTTTTAAAAAAAAAAATTGATTTAAATCTAAATCAAAATTAACAATTAATTTTAACGATACTTTTAATGTGATCCACAACTTTTAAATCACATATTCTATCAATTTTCATTAAAAATATAATTTTTATCTAAACCAAACAAGGGCGTGACAATTATTGAGCTTTCCTTTGCCAAAATTATTAATAAATTTATAAACGGTGTAATTTTATTTTCAATCATATATTTTTATAAATTCATTTATTTCTATCTATTAGTAATATAAATTCTTTCAAGGTCACGGTTTTCCAAATGCCCACACTATCAGAAACTCAAAAAAATAAAAAATAAAAACGTTCACAAGAAACCCAGTGCATTTAATTACTATCTAAAATTAAATTGTACAGTACTACACTTGTTCAGTAGTAGTGTGTGTTTATAATATGCAGAGGTGGTGGATCCAACCCAAGTTTGTTAAACCTCAGCCTCTGCTACTGAACTCAGAATCACTAACAACTAACATCCCTTCTACTGCTCAGAATCATTAACAAGTATTCATTCACGTCTTTATTTTTATCAATATTCTTCCATACATAACCAGAAATACTTAAAACATTCATATAATTTATATACACACACAGAGAGAGAATACCAAACTGGTGATATGGGAGTAGCAGTAATTAATTTAATTTGTAGTTGTTGAAAAAACATTAAAGTAATCTCCACTTCCACTTCAACATAGTATCAAATTAAACTCAAATCCCACAAAAAAAACTCAAAGCATCATTAAACATTCTGCCTTCCTAAATGCTACTAAAAACCCATGTCACTGAAACTGATTATAAACGGAGTGTTAGGTCGAGGTTTACGTGGTCTGTCGAATCACTGTTAGGAGAAAATGGGTCTGGAGTAAATGATCCGCCGCCAAAAACACCTAGAGGAGCTGAGGTGGAGCCGCCACCGGAGGCATAGTGAATAGGAGAAAGTGGATGGAGCCAGTAAGAGAAAAGAGGTGGTGGTTTTTCATTCTGGAGGAGTAGACCGCCGGCGGTGAATGTTCTTCTGTTGGCCGCTCTTTCTCTCTTGTGGGCATTTTGGTGACCTCCCAAAGCTTGAGAAGTGCAGAACTTACGAGTGCAGTAGAGGCATGAGAACATTCTGGAACTGGAGGATGATTTTGGTTTGTGGCTGATTTTTGATGGTTCTGTAGATAGCTTCCAGAAGTCGTATGTGTTAGGATCCGCCATTGTTGTTTTGTTTTTGAAAGCTCAAAATTGAGAGAAGAGTAACTATGCTATACAGTAGTGAGAATGTGTGTACACACGTATATATACTGAATTCTGATTTTTTTTTTTTTGTCTCTATCTGCTACTGTACGGAAATTACAGAGTTTGTTCGTTTTTTTTTTCTTTTCCCTTTTTTTCTTTTTATTTTGAAAAACGAAAAGGTTAGATTGAATAAAGCATAATATAAATAAATATTTTGTGGTGGACCTAATTGAAAATTGATAAAGTTTTTGGGAAATGAATTGCCTATTCTTAAAAATAATTGGCTAACTCAACTTCAATATAGTATCAAATTCCACAATTCCATCACATTTCTTCACCTGCTTTTTAGGTTAGTGACATCAATTTGTCACATTCAATCACCCATCATCCTCCAAACATGATGCAGTGGTAAGTTATCATGTCATGTAGCGATTATAGAAAGATATGTTGTATAGTTGTTAACAAGTAATTTTCATTAATTTGGAGGACAATATGTGATAAAGTGGTGAAAATTAAAACAAAATTTGAAATTAATTAAAGTTCAATGACCTAATTAACATAAATTTAAGGTGGGTTGCCCAATTGAAAGTTTAATAACACAATTAAACTATAAAAGTTAAGTAATTGCAAATAATTTTTACCCTATACATACTTAAAAAGTTGTATCGCTTTTGTAGTAATTGTGTTTATGGTTTTAGCATGATGGGACATTTCAAAATTAATGAATCATGCAAATAAATACTTTTATCTATTTGATTTTATTAAATTTCAATTTTAAGTAGTATAAAAGCAATTTTAATTTTTTGTTCAAATTTCTGACAATTACATGTGCTAAAAGAAATTTAGCGCCTATTTGTTTAGCTAAAAAAGAAAAAAATTATAAAAATTTAAGTAAAAATCAACAATTAATTTTTAATCACACATTTCATTAAATAAATAATTTTTATCAATTTCTCAATCACATATTTCATCCATCTTTATCAGAAATTACTAAAAATCTATATTTAGCGAAATCAAACAGGGAATCAACTTGTTCATGAAAATATAGAGAAATATAAATATATCTTAAAGACACGAAACTTGGTTTAGGTAACTATGTAATGAATCCCTTCTTGAAATTCGTTGATAACTTTATTTATTTATTTTTTTTTCGAGGCTTATGCAGCGGCAATATTTTATAAATTAATATTTAATTTAAGTGAAGTGAAGTGAAATTGATAAGAGTTTTGAGTATGGGCGATTGACAAAATGATGTGAGGAGACGTGTGGTAAGAGAATTTTGATACACTGAGGAAAGCCCTCCTCGTCTAATCAATTGGAAATTAAAATAGTACAAAGTTGTACATTCAACAAATCAATCAATACTAAAATTTACACTAAAATATTCAAGAAATGGTGAGATTATATATATATACTCGGAAATATAAATGGAAAATATAACACTACACATAGAATGGTAGAAACATCAAAAAAGTAGGACACCACCATTGTGAAAAATAATACTTTATTTATAATTTTGTATTATCAGAGTTAAAGGGTGTAGTTATTTTAATTTTTGGTAATTAAAATCCAGAAGAAACAAGTGTAGTTTGTTACTATTAGTGGTTGGATTGGGAGAAAGTTCATAGTTTTTATTAACTTCAGGCTATATTTTAATCTAAATCAGAGTTAACAATAAATTTTAATCACGTATTTCAAGGAATTCGTTGATTTCTAATCACACATTTTATTAACTTTTACTAAAAAAAAAAAATCCTAATTTTAATGTTCAACAAACATATGCTATGTCTGTGAAAAGAGTTTGTTAAGAAAAGGAAAGTAAAGTTTTAGTGGGTAATTGGCGCAGAAAGAAAGGAGATGTAAAGTCGTAAACCACCCAGCAATTTGTTTGTTCGTACCCACTTTTCTCTTTCTTACTATGTGCGTGTGTGTGGGGGGCATGAATAAAGGAGAAGATGACACGAGTTACATTAAACTTACTTGTTGTATATTCATTCCCTTTCGTAAAGTGATAATTGGAGCATCAAAATGGTAATAGTAATCTAACATCTACCCTTCACTGCTAGCTATGTCTTAGACTTATACCCCCAAAGCATAACATCTTCCGACTCTTTTGAAACATAAATGAGGAAATGGGATGTAATTGATTGATTGATTTTTCATTTGAAAGAAACAAAGATGTTATTATGATAAATTGAGCAACTGGGAATACAATACATACATATCCTAACTTTTGTAGATGTACTTTATAGAACATGGGATATACTAATAGTAGTAGGAACAATACAATACAAAAAATGTTTCTTTTAGCCCTTGTTTGAAAAACAAAAATTGGTTTCTACTGGTGATTTTTTCGAAGAATATGTAATTTAAAAATAAGAAAATTATCTCATAAGAGAGTGTGTCAGCAAAAAAGTGTTTCAAAAAAATGAGTTTTTGAAAAAGTTGGAGGCCAAAACATAGGCAGTAACTACGAAGGATTGATTTCAAATTCAAATCTTAGTGCACTTAAAACTGGATACACAAACAGCAACTACGAAGGATGATTTCCTAAAACTAAGTTACCATTCCGAATCTTTGAATTCTGTTATTATTAGTGCCACTGTGAGATATAGTGGACAAATGTACAAGGAAACTAGTTTCCTCAGTGAACACATTTCAGCTGCTGCTGATATCAAAGTATTTTGGATCTTCCGGGTAATGGTATTCAACCTTCAACTGCAATAAGAGAAAGATACTGGTAAAACAAAACGGCACTTCTTATTCTCTCAAAAGACTAATTCAACACTTCCATGACCATTCTCAACACAAATTTGAAAAAAAAATAAAAATGACATTAATGAACTAGTAACTAGAACCTTAAACAGCTTAAGAGTACTCCATTCTTTAAATTTTCAACCAAAGATTTGTTTTCGCGATTTACTTTTATGGGAATGAGAATAATGCAGACGAGAAAGAAACACCATCAAACCACAAAGTGTGGACGTGTCTTTCCTCTTTCCACTTTTAGGGGTCGAGCGTAAATCAAAGGCATCGTTCATCAACTAGATCGCACAGATAAAAATAACATTTTTGGTAGGGAGAATAAGATAATATTCGATTGTATTAAGGATGAAAAATTAGCAACAATCTTATTATACTATTTAGTCCTATCGAGTATTGTGTATTAAACATGTACTAAAGGTCCTACAACCCAAGTATGACATAGATTTCAAACATAGTGAGGAAATGAAACAAAGCATTGTGCAAATGGCAGCAGCAACAAGAACGTGGCATAGAGATTATCAAGCGTCCAAACAGAATTTACCAAATGTATTAAGAATTCTCAGGTCACACGCTAGATAAATTTTAGGAGCTATATAAAAATCTCAATCACATACCTTTCCTTCATCTGCATCTGAGTGACGTTGGGGGAAGACGACTTTCAAATCATTGTACAGATAAAATTTACGTTCCCCTGCATTGTCCATTCTGCTTTCGGTTGCTGATAAAGGATCTGATTTTTGGACTGACCTTGAAGATTTTTTAGGGAATGGACAAACAAATCTTAAGTGAAGAGCATAACGTAAAGCACCAACAGTTTTGGCATTTCTGTTGACCTTAGAACAAGAATGTTCATGTTTTTTATCAGTTTCAAGAAATATGTCCACCTGATCATTCCGACATAAATTATGCCCACAAACTTGCCTTCCATTGTCTGGCTGGTCAATATGACTTTTCTTGGGGACTAAAGAATCCTTTTCATCATCTTTTATATCAACACTTAACTGCTCTCCTCTTCCATTTATAGAATTCAATCCTGGGGAAGCAAGTGAGACCCTCTGACGCAAGAACGTCTTGTGCAGAAGGACACACAGCATTATCATTAACACAGCTCAGCACTAAATGTCAGTAGGGAGAAAATAACCATAAATCACAATGGAAGATATAGCTCCAGAACACGAGCTGTAAGAAGATTTTTCTTCGGCTTCCCTCAAATCCATCTCTTGAGTGCATGATATCATGGACTCTATCATATTAGTAAGAGGATGAGTCCTATATGGTGCATTAACATGCACTACTGCTACTTGGTATTCTAATTCTTTCTTTAGATCATACCAGTCAACTATTTTTCATTTGTTGTAGTTTCTAGAAGAAAAGGTGGAAACTGTAGAAGCTCAAATTCCTTCTGATGTATTCAACATGTGATAGACTACAAAGACCTCAGAAGCGTCCATGCTATTAGTTGCAAAATAAAAAATGATAATAAATAAATAATAATGATAATAATTAAAATAAAAAAAATTTTTGACAAAGATACACTGAGCTGATCTACAATCCACAGATGGAAAGGAGACCTCTCAGAAAGTGCTTTTACTGATTTAGGATGTGGATTCTTCCTCAAAAACTAGATAGAGAGGAATTGAAAACTCTTTCCATGAAAAATTCAAGCGCTTGTGCAAATGTTTCATGCAGTATGTTCCAAAAAGACTATATGGAAGGCAGAATTAAGTGACCCACACTCCCAGAGGTCAAAGCGCTCGCTGGTTGTTCTTACAAATAAAGATAAAAGCATTAATTTGCATTTAGCAATCTATTTTTTTTTATGGTTTCATAAATTTGGGAGACTATCATAAAGCCAGGAAAACACCTTCCTATCCACAACTATCCAAAAAGAAAGTCATATTAACTTCCTTAGGCACTGAATGGGGGTTACACAAACAGAATATTATCAGCATCTATATAACTTCATGAGTGGAAGATTTTGTTGAGCTCACCTTGGTACCAGCTGGCATGTCGGTTAAGTCATAGTTACAGAAGTAGGTGTGAAGGGGTGTCTTCTCAGGGTTGCTCAGGACCTATAAGATAATTCCAATTTTAGCAGTAATTGGCATTTCCTCAATCAAATTAGCTGGTTATTTTAAAATTGACATATAATCACATAACTGTTTCAACAGAAACTATTTATTAATAGCTAAGTAGTACTGAATTAGCCTACGTTTTGCTCATGTAAATAAACTATTTATAAAGACTCAAGCCACTTTTTATCCACTCATTTCAAGGAACCCATAAGTTATCCAACCTCGTTTCTATGTATTTATAATTTGAACCTTTTATAAACACTTCCCACACTTCCCAAACATGCTTTTAGTTCATGCCCTTGTTAGCACATCTTGATCAATTGTCACAAAAAAGAAAGAAAAAATAAAACTCTATATATGTTGATCATAAATTTAATCCTTGCTAATGACATGGGTTAATATGATTATATTGTGCCCTATTCATTCTGTTGCCAGATTCCGGAGGATATATTGGACATGCTTCTGCATCAGATTAAGAATACCTGATTATCAAGTTTTAGATGACTTTCTAGTCAGACCGTTCCTGCATTTTGGATATGAAGTCTAGTTTGAAGCTGATATTAGGTGAGCGACCATATCATGATTGCATCAAATCAGGAGTAAACACTAGCGATAGGGTAAAAATAGGGGGGTGGGGGCATGAATGATACGTAATAAGTTCTTGAGAACTAGAGTCTTAAATTGAGTGATTTCGCCCATAGGTGAGTTAAGACTTGATCTGCCCCAGATCCTACCCACCTTGCAGAATAAAAAGTTCATAAAATTGGAGGACTTCCTGAAAGAGAAAAAAACAAGCTGATAACCCAGGTCGTCCATGAAACATCGCTGGTACTGAAAGATGAGGACAGACCATGGCTAGACAACTATTAACTATAAGAGCCACAAGTACAGAAAAGTAGCAGTTTAGCTGTGGTGTGTTTTTAGAAGGAGCCATACAGGTGCAGCAAAAATTACACATCATGATGTTAAGTTGAATGTAATTTCAAAGACGTTCAATACTAATTCAGACTTTTCAGATTATTTTAAAAGGAGAGCAAAAATATACCAACTGGATGCGTCCTTTTGTAGGAATGCGCAGACGATTCTTGCCAATTTGTGAATCATCACTGTCAATGAGATTGAATAAGATTACGGAGATCATTGAAGATTGAATAAGATACCTGCAATCATCAAAGATTACGACTATT
>CAIGRP010073272.1:0-12830 GCA_903798385.1 Fraxinus cuspidata | reverse complement strand
AAAAAAAAAAAAGAGACGGCGAGAACTAGAATTGCTTTTCCCACCAAAAAATTGGGAAAAACAATTCCTCCAATTTGTGGAAAATAGGCGCGTGGTTCATGCCAAATTTTACCTATCAAACACCAATTTAAGGGTAGAAATGGAATTAGAATTCCAATTTCCATGGAAAAAGTTGATATCAAACACATCCTAACTGTTAAATTTTAATTTACACCAGATAGGGGTATTTTATCAAAATATATGCAATTCTTATCTGTTCGTAACTAATCTGCTAAAAATCACACTAATCTCCCAACTAAATTTAAATTACACAAACAAACTGCAATTTAGTTATTCTTCCCGCCTCCCCCTCGCAATACAATACACATACAACTCCGTCTCTGCTCTGCTCTCTCTCTCTACACTCCAGTACAAACTGATATGGGACCTAAGAACCGAAAAATCTCTACTCGCATCAAATCCTCCCGGGCACCACCGGCCGCGGCTACCGTCGACGGCGGCGAAATCCCCAAGCCGACACAATTAGAAAGCAGCAGCAGCAGCATAGAAGGAACCACTTCATCTTCCTATGATTCAATCAAGCTCGAGTGCGAGAAAGTCTTCACTGCTCTGCGCCGAGGGAACCACGTGAAAGCCCTAAAGTGGATGAAAGATTTGTGCTCTAAACACGAGAATTCTGCCTTCGTTCACCATGTCATGGGTACTGTTTTTGCCAAGATAGCCTTGGATACAAATGACCCGAATGCCAAACAACGGCATTTGAACATTACAACAGAGAGCGCAAGGAGGTCAGTGGCACTGTCCCCGAATTCTGTTGAATTCTCTCTTTTTTATGCAAATTCCTTGTTGGAGATAGAAAATGAGGGGAAGGGGTATCAGGAGGTGGTGCAGGAGTGCCAGAGGGCATTGGCAATTGAAAACCCCACGGACCCAGCGAAGGAGACCCTACGAGAGGGGATCTTTCAGAAGATTTCCACGGCCAAGGCTCGAGTGACCCACGTGAAGAAAGCGTTGCGTTCTTTGATTCAGAAGATAAAGAAGTACATTGCATCTGAGCACCATCACAAGATTTCGAGTGAGTTACAGTCTTTAATTCAGCAGACGAACATTGTATCCATTTCATCAAGGATGAAAAATCTAGGCACTGAAGAGCAGGAGCATTTAACAAGGGTCCTTGTGGACGCAATAGAATTGGGACAGATACAAGGGATTAAGAAGGCATTTAAGACTACTGAGGAACGTAGGAAGGAGATTGAGTTGAGTGTGACTGCAGCTCAGCTTCTGCAGCAGAAATCTGAGTTCCTTCAGGATGGGGATGCAAGGATCTCACCTGGAACTCTTAAGATAAGGATTTCAAATCTGAAGGCACATTTTAGTGAGCAAGAATCAGTGATTGAGATTCTTAATGATGCCTTATCTTTTAAGAGAGAAAATAAGGCATGGAAGTTTTGGCTGTGCTGTTGCTGCAATCAGAAATTTGCTGATGCAGATTCATACTGGAATCATTTCATGCAGGAGCATTTAGGGACTTTGTTACCCACACTTCAGTCAGTTATACCCTATAGAGTGGAAAATGAGTGGGTTGAGATCCTTCTTAATTGTTCTTGGAAACCAATGGATCTAAATGCTGCAATCACAATGCTTGAAGAACGGTCAAAATTTGATGTAACTAATTTCCTCGATAACAAGTACACAAGAAACGTAAAAGATGATATCGACAAAAGCAAGAAGTTGGAAGTTGATAATAAAGACCTAAAGATAAGTTTTCTTCATAAAAGCAGGCCTTCAACTGATGACACAAACCGTGTGAAGCTCCTGGAAAGAATCCATACCTCATTTGAATGGCTTATCAATTGCAACTATCTCGCCTCAAGTCATGTTAGCAAGGTTATACACTTTGTAGTTAAGGCTCTATCTGATGGTTCTCATCTTCTTAACTATAGCGTAGACCAAACTCTTGTGTGTATCTGCTTTCTGGATCATCCTGCTCTTCAGAAAATCGATCTTCTTTTCCAGGAAATTTTGCATGAAAGTTTTTCTTGTAAAGAAGATAAATATTTTGATAGAAGTTGCACTCAGGTTGTTGACATTATGGAAAAGATATTTTTAACACCAGATGATTTAGTTTTGGTGCTTGACGAGGCTTTTCTAGCCTGTAAGCTCAATTCCTCATCACGCTGTGATACTGGTTTTGTTTCTACTTCAGCAACTTCATCGCACAGCTTGTATGAGAACAAGGATAACGTACCTGATTCAGATGCATTAGTGTCCTGGATATTTTCAGACCCCCCGAGTGGGGGACTATTGACATCCTGGACATGTGAAAGGGAAGAGAAAGCACATCGATGTAAAAAATTTCTTCAGTTATTTGAGGAGGAAATTCACAACCTACAGAAATTGTGTTATAGAAAATATGAGCATTTAAGATACGATGAGGCATTGCAGGCTATGGATATTCTTTGTTGCCAGGAGAGAATTAACAGAGAGCAGATTAAAGATTATGTCCCCCGAAGTTATGACTCTATCATGAGGAAGCGGCAAGAAGAGCTCAATGGAGGTGACAATGGAAACACCATTATAAGCAATAGGTTTGAGTTGGCTGCATTAACAAATGTTTTGAAAGATGTAGAGTCATTGAATGTAAACAAGTTTGGATTTGAGGAAGCCTATGTTCCCGTGGAACCTCATCTTTTCAATGTAAAATCTGGTGAAGATGGTGATGGGAGAGCAAAAGACTATTTGCAGCAGGACTCCTGCATAGAAGTTCAAATACAGAGACATAAAGACCGTGAGTTTATTGAGGTTGGTGTGATAGTTCTACTTTTTATCCTTTTGTTATTAGACCAATTTATGCGTACATTTATCTCACTTTTCTCAATGATCCAGCTCTATAAAATTGATGAAAGGATCATACGAGCCAATAATTTGATGCTGCAGTTGAAAGTTTACCTTCACCATGCAGCTGCCCTTGATTTCAGATCAATCTTGGTGCCTCTAGTGAAATCATTTGGGCAGGTTGTATCTGACAAAGTCTTTTTGGACATACCCCACTTAAATTTTCTTGCGTCCTTTTCCAATTGAATTAGAGGTTCTTTTGTTCGTCTTTTCCAGGCACATGTAAAGAATCTGCGAAAGAAAGATGCCAAAAAGAAATCTAAGGCTGCCAAAGAAGCTTCTTCAGCTGAACTTGCTCTTGATTCTAAACATGTGCATGAGAGGATGAAGGATAAGGAAAACAAGGATTCAGAGGTTTTAACTGTGTGATGATTTCTATTGGATATTTATCATATATTACTTTTGCACAGTTATCGGTACTTCTTCGCACTCCAACTTTCGCAGGCTACTGGTGATAATGCACTGTCTATGATTAGTGATCAGACATCTGAAGAGATGTAAGTCTCTCTTTTGCCTGAAAGCCTATTCATCTGCATGTTCTCCATGTATTTCAAAAAGTATTTCTTTTTCAAATATGTTTAATATCTTGCTGTTTCTTATCTCACTGCAGATCACATATTACTGCTGACAATGACAATGATCCTAATGCTGCAATTCCTTTTGCTGGAACTGAAGTCGCTTTAAAACAACAGGAAGAGGAATACAAGCATGGGCTCAGACTTGAATTCGATGACAGAAAGCTTGAAGAAACTATGGAATATGAAAGACAAATTGAAAAGGAGACAAAACAGAAGCATCTTGCAGAGCGACCTGTGTCTTCAGAAAAGGAAAATGATAAAGTTGGTAAGCCGAGATCTAAGCACACTCTCGATAGAGAAGGAGGAGTGTACTTTATTTCAGTACAAATAATGGTGTATGTATCTGAGATGTAGCTGAGATTTATGAATTCAATTCAGTTTGAGTGAGTTCACTTTCTAATCTTCAAATTTTTGTATAATGCTATGTAAATTTAGCTTTGTATTCTCTTATTTATTTTTTCTTGATTCATGTATTTTCACTCTTCCATTTAATAGTGAATCGTCTCAATTTGTTAATCTAGCATTATGTATCTATATTACTGACATTAAAATTAAGAACCGAAATGGGAACTCCTTTGCCTTGGCAGCCTGAGGTAGATTATATCCATAGATCATAATTTCATATAATTGAATTCAACTTTTTTTATTTTTTATTTTTGTATTTCTCCATGTCCTTGTTCTCTGTGTAGTTCTGTTAATTCTCTTAGAAAGCAAAACTGTTTTGCTATGCATGTCCTCTATTGCTGTGTCCCAATTGAATCTGAAACGTTATGTAGACTGGTAGCAATTCCTCTTATCACTTTATCCATCCCTGTGAGTTCTACAGAATGAAACTGACCTGAATATCTACATATACGAACAAATGAGGTGAAAAAAGTTGCTTTGTTGATTTCCTCAAGATGCTATGCGGTTTATTCAGTATTTTACGTCAGACACGTTTCATGCATATTGAATATTGCCTTTAATTTTGAATTCAGCATTGTCACAAAAGAAGCAGCCAGAATTGGATGTTTTGGACTTTCCATCAAATAAAGTCAGTGATGATGGTGATATTAGAATGGATACATATGGCCCAGGTCTGGAAAATGAAGTTGTTGAATTTAATTGCTTTCTCAACGCCATAATACAGGTTTTTATTGGAGAGAATGCTTTTTAATTGTTGTTTCCTAAGAGTTTTCTTTCTCTACATTTATCATAGTAATAATTTTCCTTGGGCCTAAGATATTGATTCTTTTCTGGAATTCAGTCCTTGTGGCACCTAAGACGGTTTCGAGATGAATTTTTGAAATTATCATCTTGGCATGTTCATTTTGGTGATCCTTGTGCTATATGTGCTCTATCTGATATCTTCATTTCTCTGAGAACTCCATCTATGAATCCTAGAAGAGAATCTGTTGATCATACTTATTTGAGGGTTGCTCTAAGCAAACTGTATCCTGATGGTAAATTTTTCCACGAGGTAAATCACACAGCTGATGCAATGGATTTCTTTGCTAATTATTTTTAGTATAATTTGTGTTTCATCACTTTAACGTCGTAAATTCAGAAATTGTTTCTAAATTCCTCATTAATAATGTGGTAAATCTGCAAAACAGATGAATGATGATTCTGAGGAACTTGGGCTAATATTTGATGGTAAATTCTTACAGGAGGTAAATCACACAGCTGATGCAATGGATTTCTTTGCTAATTATTTCAGTATAATTTGTGTTTCGTCACTTCTTTAACATCGTAAATTCAGGAATTGTTTCTAAATTCTTCATAAATACTGTGGCAAATCTGCAAAACAGATTAATGATGCTTCTGAGGTGCTTGGGGTAATATTTGAATGTCTTCACCAATCAATGCCTTGTGAACTTGTACCAATGGGCTCCTGGGGTCGCAAGTGGTTACCTTGTATTCCGCATTCTGTATTTGGAATGGACATAATTGAAAGAATGAATTGCGACAATTGCGATTTGGAGTCCAGACATCTAAATTATACGACATATTTTCATAATATCAATGCTAGAGCTCTAACAACAATGAAGGCATGTCTTTTTAGATGATACTTTCTCTAATAATGGGGCTACTCCTCATGGTAGATAAATATGTAATTCATAAAAAATTGTGGTCGATTCATGAAATTTAATAGCTAAAAAGTATTTATCTTCACCACTTTAGGTTATGCACACAGGAAAGTCCTTTGACGAGCTTTTAAATCTGGTTGAGATGACTCGCCAGTTAGCTTGTGATCCAGAGGCTCGTGGCTGTGGAAAACTCAACCAAATTCACCATTTTCTGTCAGCTCAACCCCATATTTTCATAACTGGTGAACTTTTCGTTTCATTTAATTCTTTTGCTATTTTTGTCTTTAGCGGAATGTAGTAAACTGAATCGTGGTGCTACTTTTATACTTGGATCGTGTGAAGTGCTAAATGCAGTGCGTGTTTTTTCATTTCGTAGTTCTGGGTTGGCAGAATAATTGTGAAAGTGTCGATGTCATAACAGAAACATTAGCAGCCTTGTCTACCGAGATTGATATCAGTGTGATTTATCATGGTCTTGATCGAAAAAGTATATATTACTTGGTTTCTGTGGTACGCTTACTTAAGTCTTTCTCTATGCAGTTTCTATTTTCTATATTTTGCTTTCGTGGACTTTCTTGTTCGGTTGAAATTTATTAAAATACAATTCAATGTCTATTAAATCTACTGTTTGCCTTCTTTTCAGAGTTAGATGATAGCTAAAAACTAGCAACATTAAACCCCAGTCCCATTTTTTAAAAATTCATTTTCAATTACACATTCTTTCAATAAAATAAACTTTTTAACCACAAATTCTCAAAAAAAAATACTAGGACAAACCTAATTTTCACAACAAAATGGGGCTTATACAGGGGCTAAATGATTGCAATTTGAATTACTTTCATCTTATGAACATTTTGGTCTTCAGTGGGACATGCATTTTAAGTGAACTTGTATTTCTGATTAATCGGTATTCTTGTAGCACTTTTTTTCATCTTATCTTATATTTAACCTTCTTTAGTCAAGCCTAAACACTTTGAACAACTGGTGTGACTCCACTGTTTTCCTTACTAGTGTATATTCTGTGTTAGTTCTATGCTACTGCTTGGCATAGTTACTCTACATTCCAAGTTGCTTCTATGAAATTCTAATTGCAATTTGTCTTATCCTCTAACGATTTAAACTATTTCATTAGTTTGAATAATACATTACATGCACCTAGGCACTTCATCTTAGATGTCAAGTCATCTCATTCATGACCAAAGTAGAAAGATAAAGACTCCACGAAAAACTTGAATCTAAGTCCAGACTAACGAAAAAAATTTCACCACTAGTAGTAGATCTCATCCTTCTATTATGCATATAAATAATATTAACAGATGTAACATATCTACAACTCACGATAGCACTTCTTTGGGGCTTTCAATCAAAATACTTATTCTAAATATATATATATAAGATCAAGATGGTTCTAATACTAACTACTTGATCCTAGATCATTGCTATTACCTCTTATGCTAGGTTTTTAATGCAGCTTGTTATCTCATCCACGAGAAGCTACTACTTCTATTGTGCATTTTTTTTTTTGAAATCTATTAGCATTCTAATGTTGAAGAACCTTGAAGTCGAGAACCTATTTTTGACGTAGATTTAACTCATTTGTTTTCCCTTTCTACTCTGGTCACATTAAGGTTTGCTGTTATAAGCAGCACTATATTTGTTTTGCCTACAGTCAAGAATCTGAACAGTGGATCATGTATGACGACAAAACTGTTGAGGTAAAATTGCAATATATTGTTGTGTAATCCTTCATTTTCCTTTTTGTAGTTAGTCTATGATTGATATTTGATGTCTAGGTAATTGGTGGCTGGAATGACGTTGTTTCCATGTGTGAAAGAGGATGCCAGCAACCCCAAGTCCTCTTTTTTGAAGCTGTAAACTAGTACTTAAGTGGATTTGATTGTGCTACTTGATGCACTGAAGATATGCAGTCCAGCTTCGGCGTCATTCAGTCTTGAACACGATGCATTGTGATATCTGCCTGTGCTGATTTTTTAGGTAAATTTGCAACTGTACTTTCTGATACTACAATGTCAAAATGATGGCCGGAGTTGTAAAATCAAGATTTTTTGTTGTATAATGACCAAAAATTGGAGCAATTATGTGTAAAAAAAGGAATAAAGTTTGAAAAAAAGATATCATTGAAGATAGAAAAAATAGAAAATGGGTTTTGATGCTCACTGGTGGCTCAGCAAAATTGGGTTTTCCTTGGCTGGTTTCTTCTAATTCTGCGTTCTTTCTGACTTGTATTATTAAAGATTGAACAGTAACAACATCCTTGATTTCTTAATGGCAACTAGCACCTACTCTTGATAGTATTAAAATTGTATACGGAAGTTTCTTGTACTTAGATTCATATATCTGATTGTTCTCCGGAGGAAACTCTGTATAAATGTTGGATCATGCTATAAGTATTGAATTTATTATCGAATTTTTTACTTACTACTCACAATGGGGATGGTGACCACATTATAAGAATTTTTAAGTACACGCTAGCACATAATGCACGCATTATGTGAGAAGGGGTAATACATTATGTACAAACTATTATGTTTAAATGGATTAACCCATAAATGTTAGTTTTTTCTGACGAGATACCATTGTGAACAATAGGGCCGGCCCTGACTATAGGTGGCATAGGCGTTCACGCCTAAGGCTTCGCTTTGACGAGGGTACCAAATCATATAAGATTAATTGACTGCTTAAAGAAAAACGAAAAGTATAATTACAAATTTTTTTTAATTAGAATTATGATATGCAAACACAAAAAACTAATAAAATTCGAAAATACGAACATTTCTAATATATAAATATATCAGAGCCATTACTTTTTCTGTATATAATTAATTTAACTCTTTATCTTCCAATCATCATTTTTAATTTTTCTTAAAAAAGAGACAAAATGTCACTTTTTTTCTTTCCAAAATTTATAGTCGTTACTTTTTCTAATGCTCTAATGGTGGATCTCACACTTATTCAATGAATTGCTACTAAATGCACTGATATTTATTTATCTCTCTAGATTCTTGCATTTCGTCTTATTTATCCATTTTCCGGTTTTTCAGTAAAATTTATTGACTAATGATTTAAATAAGTCTCTCTATGTGTTATGTAATTTGCTTTTAAATTTTTCCGATTCATTTATTATTATTATTATTTATTTGCACTAGAGTTAAATCTTGTATTTTGTCTTTCTTATTTTTCTTATTATGTTTAATTATTTTTTAATTTATTTAGTTGTTTTCTAAATCAAAGTCAACAGTTAAATTTAACCACATATTTCATAAAATCCACAACTTTTTAGTGACACATTCCATCGATTTTTATCAAAATTTGATTTTAATTCTAACAAACAAGGGTTTAATATTCATAAGGGTCCATATTTGAAATTTACATAAAGTCCCAAAATATAAGGGCCAAACCTGGCAAAGAAGATGTTGAAGAAAAATGTTGGTTCAAGTGAAAAATAATTAGTAGGGGTAAAACGATGAATTTAGCCCATTACTAATTATTTGACACCCGAATGGAATTATGAATTAAGATAGCAAGCCAAAGGACGAAATAGAATTGTTTTTTACACTTATATTTATGAGGAGGTCATTCGTGGCCTTTAGTCGAATAAGCTCAGACTCATAATTGGAATGGACAAGATTGGTAAAAATCGAATTTGATTTAAATAAAAGTCAACACTCATCTTTGATCAAATATTTGGAAGAGCTTTAGTTAACATAGATCTTAAGTTATCTTTCAAGTTTCTAAGATACTATTAACCTGATATTTTTTCGATATGAAATAGATTTGTTCAAATCTATTTAAAGATTAGATCATTAAATATATTTTTCAATCTCTAGATATTATTATGTCTCGTGTTCTTGAATGTCTTTGTTTAATGTTTATGTTTCTTAGTCAAATCTAGATGCTCACCTATCAAGTGTAATTTGAAGTTGGAGAATATTAAAGAATACTTAAAGTTCGAAAGTAATTCAATAAGATTTGTTTATTCAGAGTAAGAGATTCAAATTCATCAACTAAGTGAAATTATCACTAGTCAAGTATTCCATTTACAACGCACATATGATTGATTAATTATATCAGTCTATGATATATGATTATCTAGAATACATCATTATCCTGAATAAAAGATAATTTTTTGTTTTCACGTCTTTTGGAACTAAATTTACAATAATGAAAATAACTTGGTGACAAGTTATAAATATTTTCGATAACATTGAGTTAATCCCCAATTCATTTTACCAAAATCATTATTATCTCATTTGATACCTAAAATTAAATAGAACTAGTTATGACTTAAAAAAGAGACGTATATGATATAATATTGGTATCCTTTCTACCTAAGTCCATTAGTATATCTCCATTCCTTTCTACCAAAATCAATATTAATACGAAGAATGCACTTTTCATTTATTTTTTCTCTCGTTTTTGGAAAAGGAATATAGGGTGTGTTTGAGCTACATTTTTTGAGCTACATTATTTTGAAAGAATGTATTTTGGAATAGTAGATTGATGGAGAATGTGTGGTTGAAAATAAAGAAAAGTTATTAATATGATGAAAAATATTATTTTATTGAAGAATGTATAGTTGAAAATGAATAGAACAATGATAATGAAAATTTTAATGTGGCTCAAATAGGGACATGTGGTTAAAAAATCTATATATAGACTTTAGACTACTTTTATTTCGTTCTTTATTTAGCCCTTATTTGGTAGAGACTAAAATCAGATTTTTAGTAGATTTTGATAAATAAAAAAAATTATGAAATATGTGGTTAAAAAATTGTGGATTCTGTAAAATATGTGGTTAAAATTAAATGTTGACTTTGACTTATATAAAGATTTTGATTTTAATCATACCAAACAGGGGGTTAATTTACTTGTTAAAGTCAACTGGAAAGTCAAGACCTGTGACTACTTTCATTTCATTCTTAACTTTGTGAAAGTCCAATGTTAAAATGAAACGACATTATATTAACTATTTTATTTAAGAGAAAAATAATGATTGGTACTAACAAACATCTTAGGTAAGCTACCAATATAGCCAGGATTCCAGCACAGAATTAATTTTTTTCCTCACCATCTTTTAAATATTGTCCAGACCTGGAATATCATGACAATAATTTTATATTTCATCTTTCCTTCCATCTATTCATCAATGTCTGAAATCAAATTTCTTTATCGGGACATGTTCGACACGCAAGATTAGAACTTAACAACGAACGAACATATCGTCCAACTCTCTACTTTCCTCTGTCCAGTCGAGTCTCGCCTATATTGCAATATTACAGTACAAATTCAAAAATTCAAAGCACCTAAAGGGCATAACCTAACACTCCGAAATTGGACAATGTCAAGTTGCTTTTTGAAAACACCAAGAATTCATGTGATGAAGTAATGTCATATTAGTCGGTTAACCCGTATTTAGCAAGAAACTTGACACAAATTAATTGAGAAAAGTTGTTGTAATATAACAATAGCTGTTATAGCTTCATTTATATATGTCTGATTGGATTCCTTTATTAGCTCTGAAAAAGTTTGGAACTTGAATATATATATATATATATATATATATAAAGTCTAATGGTTGCTCATATCACCGGGTCAAAGTTTTACCCGAAGTCAATTGATTGACCGAATGGTAAAAATCGAATTTGAATTAAATAAAAGTCAACACTCATCTTTGATCAAATATTTGGAAGAGTTTTAGTTAACGTAGATCTTAAGTTTCAACTTTCAAGTTTCTAAGATACTATTAACCTGATATTTTTTCGATATGAAATAGACTTGTTCGAATCTATTTAAAGATTTGATCATTAAATATAATTTTTCAATCTCTAGATATTAATACGTCTTGTGTTCTTGAATGTCTTTGTTTATGTTTCTTAGTCAAATCTAGGTGCTCACCTATCAAGTGTAATTTGAAGTTGGAGAATATTAAAGAATATTTAAAATTCGAAAGTAATTCAATAAGATTTGTTTATTCAGAGTAAGAGATTCAAATTCTTCAACTAAGTGAAATTATCACTAGTCAAGTATTCCATTTACAACGCACATATGATTGATTAATTATATCAGTCTGTGATATGTGATTATCTAGAATACATCATTATCTCGAATAAAAGATAATATTTATTTTCACGTCTTTTGTAACTAAATTTACAATAACGAAAATAACTTGGTGACAAGTTATAAATATTTTCGATAACATTGAGTTAATCCCCAATTCATTTTACCAAAATCATTCTTAGCTCATTTGATACCTAAAATTATATAGAACTAGTTAGGACTTAAAAAAAGAGACGTGTATGATATAATATTGGTATCCTTTCTACCTAAGTCCGTTAGTATATCTCTGTTCCTTTCTACCAAAATCAATATTAATACGAAGAATGCACTTTTCATTTATTTTTTCTCTCGTTCTTGGAAAAGGGAATATATATATATTCGCCATGAAAATCAAGACTTTTGAGTTTTGACTACTTTTATTTCGTTCTTTATTTAGCCTTTATTTGGTAAAGATTAAAATCAGATTTTTAGTAAATTTTGATCAAAAAAATTGATGAAATGTGTGGTTAAAAAGTCGTGAATCCTGTAAAATATATGGTAATAGATTAAGATTTTGATTTTAATCATACCAAACACTAGGTTAATTTAGTTGTTAAAGTCAACTGGAAAGTCAAGACCTATGACTACTTTCATTTCATTCTTAACTTTGTGAAGGTCCAATGTTAACATGAAACGACATTATATTAACTATTTTATATAAGAGAAAAAGAATNAGGTTAATTTAGTTGTTAAAGTCAACTGGAAAGTCAAGACCTATGACTACTTTCATTTCATTCTTAACTTTGTGAAGGTCCAATGTTAACATGAAACGACATTATATTAACTATTTTATATAAGAGAAAAAGAATAATTGGTACTAACAAACATCTTAGGTAAGCTACCAATTTAGCCAGGATTCCAGCACAGAATTAATTATTTTCCTCACTTTCTTTTAAATATTGTCCAGACCTGGAATATCATGACAATAATTTTATATTTCCTCTTTCCTTCCAACTACTCATCAATGCCTCAAATCAAATTTCTTTATCGAGACATGTCTGACACGCAAGATTAGAACTTAACAACGAATGAACATATCATCTAACTCTCTACTTTCCTCTGTCCAGTCGAGGCTCCCCTATTTTGCAATATTACAATACAAATCCAAAAATTCAAAGCACCTAAAGGGCATAACCTAACACTCCAAAATTGGACAATGTCAAGTTGCTTT
>CAIGRP010073268.1:0-19005 GCA_903798385.1 Fraxinus cuspidata | reverse complement strand
CTTTCTCCGTAGTTTTATAACAAAATAAATATGTTTTCACCCCTTCGGGGGTGGTCAAGTTGGTGGAGCAGGTGAATGCGGAGACCAAATGTCACGAGTTCGAATTCCCTGTCAACACTTTCTCCGTTGAGCCCGTCGTATCGGGCTTGCCTAATATGGTTTGTTTCTCATGTGTGATTTGTGAGCTACTGCACATGAAGCGGAGTTTATTTAGTGCGCACTCACACTGGTCTGGCCTCCGCCACTTCGAGGTGATCGGGGCTCCGCGGCGGGTAGCGACTGTGGGTTCTTACGTCAACAAAAAAAAATAATAATAATAATAAGTTTTCATTTTTTAATTTTCAATTCTCCTGTCAAATATTCTATCATCCATCAGTGTTTTGCCAATATGACAAACTAAAAATGTTCTTTCATGTATGAAGAAATTAACCCTAGCATTGGAAGCTGTGTGTGATTATACCTAACTTTTTCCTCTATTTTCCACGATTCTTTCTCTCTTAAAAATCAACCAGACATGAATCATGATAATTGATAAAGCAGCAGACAGGTCAGGGGACTGATGAGAGCAATTCACAACAAAGTCAATCTTTTCATATTACTTCCATTGGAACTTTATGTAACATTGTTTTCACAATCATGCAGAGAATGCATTATTGGTTCAAACAGTGTGCAGCAAATACAGATAGCAACAGAAAATGACATTGATTTTTATCCCACTCTCTGGACAGTTGGATTCCCACATAGCTTTCGATACAAACAACAATAATTAATTCCCTCTACACCCCTTCTTCTGCATGGCTTGACTTTATATATTTATCTAGGAATCAACATGTACGTATAGGTTTAAAGGCTTAAAGCGTTTCTTGGGTGGTTGTTTGAAAATGAGGGAATTAAATGCCTGTCATGCATTCGGGTGGGGTAACTGGATACCGCGATTTGTCAGTGCAATAATCGTAGATCATGTGGTTCAAACGCACCCAACGGTATCGTCTAGCTTCAGCTGGGCTCAAATCTTGATACGCTGCACCCTCCCACCAGTTTTTGGTATTTGAGGCACAGTTTGTGGGACCTGGAACTGGGCATCCCTCAATGTCGAAATCCTTGTAGTAGGCATAGAACGGGGCTTTGCTCCAGTCTATTTTCTCGAGCCCTCCTCTTGTCGCCCAGTCATCGGCTTCCCATAGAGTGGAATATACTCCCATGGGTTGGAACTTTGGGTATGGAATTCCTTTGGCTTCATTGTTCTTGTAAACCCTGATGGGCACTTCATCCACATAGAAACTGCAGATTCACAAAACTAGAGATCTTCGAAACACAGGAGAAGGATCAAACCTTATGTTACTGTGACAATAAAATTATCAACTTACACAACATGACGATGGTTCCACATTATGGAATAAGTGTGGAATTCTAAAGCAGGATCAAACCAAAGGTTAATCCTTTGCACCTTTCCCATGAGCATATACATTAGTCTGTACTGTGTAAGGCTGTCCGGTCCGATTGCCCAAGAATTCGAAATCTAGTTCGTCTCGTATTGTATCCGTGTCTGAATTCATCTATCAATTCAAATCATGCAAATAAATATAAATACGAGAGAAAATTTGTGAAAAAATGAGAAAATTAAAGAGCAAACGTACATAAAAAGCAGTGACTGTTCCTGCAGAGTCACCCGGAATGAGCTTGATCTTCATGCTAATACGTCCAAATAGATACTTATACTTGGAAGCAAACCCACATCCTAAAATTCAACGCTGTCATTTTATTTTTATGTGGCTAATTTTAAGCAAGTAAATGTGTGATGGTTTAAACTTTTAGTTAGATAAGATAGTTCAATAATATACATGACTTCTATTTATGAACATTATGCACGCATACCCGAGTTTCGATCAAGAACAAGCTGAATGGCTTTTCCTCCCTCCATCTGCCTAATGTGGGAGTCCGACCAGGTGATTCGAAAATCCTGCAAAAAAGTGGCCGGCCGTGCAATAACAGAACACGAAAGTGCGAAAACATATAACACAACACATAAAACTGTAGCCATTTTTCGTGTAGTTGAAAAGAGAAAATGTGGGCTTAGTATATATACGCACACACACGAGTGTAAACTGTAGAGAGAGAGAGAGAGAGAGAGAGGGAAATGCATGCAAATGAAAAGTGCTTAACAAGATTGGCTTTACCTAAAGCTAATATTGATTCGTCACTGGACCCGCTATTTCTCTGTCGACTCCAATTCTATCTAGGATTATGCTACTTGTACATAATCCATTGTACATAATGGTGTCCACATCCTCTCGTGTAGGGGGACCAAGTGGACACCACTATATGTAATGAATTATGTACAAGTAACATAATTCTTCTATTTATATTAATAGATTAATATTATCATTTCTTTTTTAGCCCTTGTTTGGTCTCATTATTTTTAAAGTACATTTTTTTTCTCTCTCTGTCTTTTAATTTTAATCATACATAATTCAATAAAATAACATTACATGCAAACTTAAAACTTTACCTTATTTTTTAATCACACATGCTCCATCAAATCACTATTTCAAAATTATTATTGTTAAAAAAAAAAAGGGTTCAGACATGCTCTTAATTGTTATTTGTTACCTTCCGCCAAGTAACATGTCTCTCTATGCTCTATATTACTACTTATTTTATGTTTTCTATTTACTATTTAACTCTTGTAATCATTATTGTTACATTTCTTTGTTGAAATTGATGGACTTTGAATCACTTCATTTTGTCACTCATTTTTCAAAATTCATTTTCAACCATACATTTACTGAAATTCACATTTTCCATCAGT
The DNA here is from genome assembly GCA_903798385.1 of Fraxinus cuspidata. Taxonomy (NCBI): domain Eukaryota; kingdom Viridiplantae; phylum Streptophyta; class Magnoliopsida; order Lamiales; family Oleaceae; genus Fraxinus; species Fraxinus cuspidata. The sequence continues at coordinate 16,196 of CAIGRP010073268.1, read as the reverse complement.
CAATTACACATTTTATCAAATTTTATCATAATCTACTAAAACTTTAATTTTATTAGCTAAACCAAAATGGAAATTAATCTTCAATGTTAAGATATTGAAATGTTCAATCGACCAAACATATATTATTTCAATGCAATCCATGATGTTGCTAAGAAATTGGTGAAAATTCAATTGAGACTTTTAATGACTTTTTGTGGTTTAAAGTTTAGGGTATTCAATATAGACCTTTAGAAATTCTCTAAAAGTATTGATGTATTCAATTAAAACTTTTATAAACTTTTAAAAAGTCTCTAAAAGTCACGGTGTATTCAATTAAAACTTTTTAGAAGTCTTTATAAGTCTTAGTCCATGTTTGATAACTTATATTTTCCATGGAAAATCAAATTTCCAGGTTTTTGGCTGTTTGGTAGCCAACTTTTTCCATGGAATTCTTTTTCCAAGTTTTCACCCACGCGCCTCCTTTTCCCACTTTTCAATGAAAATGTTTTCTTGTTGTTTTGGTGGTTTTTGGTTTTCCACCTTTTTTTTTTGCAATTGGAACAAATTTTATAACGAATTGTTAAAAAAAAAAATTCATTTTAATGGACAATTTTCATATAAAATAAAGTCAAACGAATACTAAACTTTGATGAAAAAATGATTTTCTTGGAAATATATATATATATATATATACACACATATATATATNTTTTTTTTTTTTTTTGCAATTGGAAAGAATTCTTGACACAATTATAAAAATAAAAAAATCATTTTAATGGACAAATCCCATATAAAATAAAGTCAAACGAATACTAAACTTTGATGAAAAAATGATTTTCTTGGAAATATATATATATATATATATACACACATATATATATTTTTTTTTACTTTTTGACAATGGAAACAAATTTTATAACTAATAGTGGAGAAAATTATCACTTTAATGAACAATTTTCATGTAAAATAAAGCCAAACGAATACAAAAAAAATCCAAAATTTTAAAATTTTTCGGGTGGAAAATTATATCAACACTTAATTAACAATTCCCTGAAAAACGAGTTCTATGCAATTATTTTCTCTGGAATTCATTTTCTTTCCACCAATTTTCCATCCTTACAATCAAACGGACCCTTAAGGTTTTTAAATTTTTATGACTTTTAGAGACTTTTAAAAAAAATTTCATGGTACTAACTTTTAAGTAGAAAGTACTAAAATAAAATCTCAAAATTTATCTCTCATTAATCACAAGATTTGAAGAGACTTCCACAAGAAATAAAAAAATTAATATGTATTTTTTTCAATATTTCTCTTTCATTTTCCATTCTACGAACATTAGAGTTATGATTAATTTTTTTATTGATTATATTAGTTTCTATTTTTCTTTTTCTCTATCTAATTGTTTATTTCTATTTTCTATGAAATAATTAAATTGAATTCTTATAATTTTTTTTCTTTTTTCATTCATTTTTTCTGGAAAAAAAATCTATTTTTTATTAAATTATAAAATTTTTAGACTAATTTATAATTGAATTTAAATATATATTTTTTATTTATTCTTTAAAGGTGTATTATATTAATAATACTGGATATTAAGTTTATTTTTTTATTAATTATATTAGTTTCTATTTTTCTTTCTTATTGTTTATTTCTAATTTCTATGAAAGATTGTATTCTTATAATTTTTCCTCTTTTCTTTCACTTTTTTAAAAAATATCTAATTTTTTATTAAATTATAATTTTTTAGACTAATTTATAATTAAATTTAAATATATTTTTTATTAAATCTTTTAAGGGGTATTATTAAAAATACTGAATATTAAATTTATTTTTTTACATGTTTAATTATTATTTATTTAATTAAGTTTTTAAGTTTTTATTCTTTTTAAAATATATTTTTTATTGTATGTGGGTAAAGGAAGGAGAAGGGGAATTGTAAGAACCACTACTTCGTATATAATAATTTTACAATATTGTACTAGTTCTATATAAATTCTATCTCAAATGAAAGTTTTCAAAAGTATTTTGAATTTTACAAAAATCCATAAAAATTTTAAAATGAAAGTCTACAAAAGACTTCCATCTATTCAATACAAATCTCTAAAAAAATCCACGAAAATCACATAAGTCGTTACTTAAAAAAATTCAATCAAAGTCTTTAAAAGTTTCAATTGAATACAGCACCCAAAGCAAATATGAACTTGTTGAGAATTGAGAGGCTTTTGTCTGGCTGCCCACAAAGTTGTATAGAGTTTAATGCAATCCAATCCAATCCAATCCAATCCAATCATTGTTCTCCTACAGTAGACATATTCTTGTTGATATATTTTTGGGATTTTTTAAAAGTTTGAAAATGTTTCCCACGTTCTAAACACCTCACCTACCAATTTTGGTGATACTCGATCACAGATCTTCCAATAACCTCTTTGATGTAGGCACATTATCTAAAAGTCTTAACATTTCAATTTTCATCTTTAACAAGCACTTCGTGTGAGGGTTGAGTTTATTTTTTTATTTAAAACTTAGGTTAAATAACTTCTTGTTAAAACTAAGGTTGTTAATAAAATGAAATTGTAACTAATTGTAGAAAAAATATTTTTTCTTTGCAAGGACATATTCGACATATCAACCTCATTTTAGATGATATATAGCTCAAAAAGTGATCAGATGTTGTACGTGATACTCGATTCTAGAAATATGAGATATTAGTCATATTTTTGAAACGGGAAAAATTGTCTTTGATATTGTCTGAAGGGTAAGCAATGTATATGACATTATTATCGCTTCTTTTTATAACTATTTCAACCAATAGTATTAAGAACTTTAATAAAATAAAAATGTCTTACATGCTTAATTGGTTGGGACAATTGGAAAGGTAGAATGTCGACATCAGCTATGCTATGCGTAGAAGATGACTTGAATCCGACCCCCCACCCGTCTGTGTGTTTTGGACCACTGATGTCTCGTGTAGGGGTCTGAAAAGTGAAAACCATCTTATGCCAATTCTATCATGGTTGAATAAATTAAAATCTGGTCGCATTGTCAAATTCTAATCATCTTGCCACGAAAAAAAATAGTTGACGCTGTGAAAGTTTCATCTCCGAATAAAATATAATAAAAGTTTACTTAAAATTAAAAAATGTAAAAATGATTGGTTGATATGGGTATGAGTCAAGTTACTATATCCTCGATAATGACTTAAAAATAAAAAGTAATCGAAAATTTGCAACTTTTGTTACTGTTGGTTCATTTTGGAATGAGAGATGAAGTCACGAAGGGAAATCTTTGCTAACCGGATTTACAGAATGTTGGAAGGCAGAAGTGTAAGTATTAGAAATAGTGCTAAAATAGTGTTCTGTTTTAGTGCCATTTGCGTCAATTTGTGTACGATAGTCTAGCCACTTTGAACTAGGCCCAAAACTGGAAAAGATGATATTAAGGCAGACTTGCCTGGTTATATTCAACATATGCATATACTTAATTTTCAGATATTTTTATGAATACTCTTTTACAAGTGTAAATTTCACATTTATTTCGATCTTAATAATGAGTAATTGTTAGTATTTTTTGAATCGATAATCTACTAATTTTGTGTTGTATTTTCTTATTTAGAAAATCCCGAGCTTGTAGGGTAGCAATGACCTAAACGATGAAATGAGGAATTTCATGCCGGCGTTGATCAATTTGATAAGTGGTGGCGATCCCCTACAACATTTAATTACTTAATTATAAATTACTCGCAATTAATTTTTTTAGAAAAATATTATTCATTCTCGGTTTATGTGATAGTGGGGTTACAATCCCATTCTTCAGGCAAATAAAAATATATTTCGACTATATTGAATAATTTGGCTCTATTACTATGAACATTAAACTCTACATGAATAATATTACTCAATTTATTGAGTTGTAGCTAAACATGCACAAAAGTTTGCACTAATTAAACCGCAGTGTAAATGGAGACATATCTTGAAAATCTCAAAGGAGAACTAAGAAAGATGAAATGGATGGTTCGATTCCTGCCTCTTACAAGGTATGAAATTGGACTCTTTGTGGGTGCCAGTATGGCAGCTCTTGTACCCTGACCTGCTGATGCACATCCCGCAATTTACCTCCTCCACAATACTCTAGGGGCGGGAGTGGTTGGAATCCTCAAGGTTGGGGTTCAACCTTTAAGAAAGATGAAATGAAAAGTGGGATTCTGTAACGAAACAAATATAAAAGGAAAAATGGTAACCCGAAAAATGAACCAGCCGTATTCATATATCTGTTTGGTCCATTTAAATGGCTTCTTGCTGTCTATATCTCATTTCCCTTCATTTCTCAAATTCCCACAGTTTGTGGGTTTTCTCTTTCTTCCATTATATGTCAGTTTTCTTTCCCTTTTTGGAGCTCTTTTCCCTTCTTACTTTTTAACCTTCTGCTACACTCTTTTGTCCTTCCAGGTTCAATCATCTCAACACCCCTCTAAAAATATGATAAAAACGCATACATTTATTGACAGCAAGACAATTTTGCAAAATGATTATTTTGTCAATCGCTTATTCTCTTTTGCTCTGCACATCTGCTTATAATTCACATCTCAGTCACCACACAGTTTTCTAGCTTACGTACAAGCAAGTTATTTTCCACTATAACCTCCTCCATTAGTTTCTCTCGATTTCTTGACTTCACAAGTTAAACCTATCTTTCTCAGAAATGGGTTGCATTCACAATCTTGTGTGTGGCCATAGACTTCACCTTTTAGCCATTTATTTTCTCTTACTCCTAATTTCGAGCTCATCACAGTTAAGAATATTCAGCGGCGCAGAAGGTAAATTAAAATTAAAGACAAACCTTTTTTTCACTAAATGATAATTAAAAGATAAAAGTTTGTTTCTTTTCATGCTGGCAGGTAGAAAATTAGTACAGAGGATCGACAATTCCCAGGTAAGTTTTGGTCGTCTGTTTAACTCTTTTTACATCAATTTGTGTTTTTTTGTGTGTATGAACTTGATAAAAATGAATTCTTGAATATTGTTTGATTGGGTAGACAATAAGCGAAGAGAAGCTCGGTTCGAGGCCGCCACTGTGCGAGAGGAGGTGCAGTTCTTGTGCGCAATGTGAAGCCATTCAGGTGCCCACAAACCCTCAAACAAGAAACGGAATCAAGAATTCCATCGCAGCTTCAACCATTCGCTATGCTAGATCAGATGATAATTCCAACTACAAGCCCATGAGCTGGAAATGCAAATGTGGAAGCCTCATTTTCAACCCGTAATCTGATCATAATATTATATTATCCTGTATGTATAATCCAAATGATAATTAATATTGTATTAATCACCTCTTCTTAATCTTTTTAGGTCTCTATTTTCTGGGAAAGAAATTACTGTTTCTTTTGTTGAAGAATTTCCCATTATTTATTACTATTATCATTACTGCATGCATTAATTATATACATTTCTGAGGTCTTATGATACTGGTACTGTAGCAGAGATTCTGCTATGTACCACAGAGTAAATGCGATTTATTCGAAGTTGCTAGCGCATTAATTACTCCATACAAGATTAACAAATCTGGCAGTGGTAACTTATGAGTTAAACTGTTAAAAAGTTGATGATGTACATTTCTGTAGGTATTGGATAATTTCTCACTGCAGGCACCGTTAAAGTCTTTCCCAGACTTGTCCTTTCTGAAAAGTGAAGGCGTTCGTTACAAACAATCTATGGGATTTGATAAAGTAAAGCAGTGATTCATACACCAATCTGATGATCAGGAGGGAGTTGATTTGCTTACTAAAGCAATCTGTCATCCTGTGTTAACAGACAGTGATAACTACATTCATGTCATTATGCCCATGTTTTGGTGGAATTAAAATCATATTTTTAGTAGATTTTGATAAAAATTGGTAAAATATATAGTTGAAAAGTCGTAGATCTTATGAAATATGTGGTTAAAATTAATTATTAACTTTAACTTAAATTAAAATCAAGATTTTAATCCCAACGAAACTAGGGCTATATGGTGACATGCGCTACTTGTTTAGACTCATGAACAAAGAGACATCGTAAGTGTTGGCCGACGTCTACTGTCTCCATTTATCATTGCTTAGCATCTTATGTGTATGTGCATAAAAAACAATATTTTTAATGTAGCATCAACTTTATTTGATTTAATCAAATCAGATTGTCAGTTTTCATAAAATCGACTAGTTTTGAACGAATATAATTGGGTCTGATGTAATCAATAACGTGTATTATGTTATTTATATCATGTAGTTACTAATTACTCAGCAGATAACAACGTTAATTAAACAAAAAGTGGTAACTTTGACAAGAAGTGAAAATACACAATGAATCATTTAGACTAAGCAACCTCAATCTGCCAGGTCCGATTCCTCGATTCTAATCTTAATATCAGTTATAAGAGTTGATGGGACGTTTCATAAACCATTTCTTATCCATCTAGGTCCAGCTCTGTCTGCAAAGGATGAAGCTGTGAGTACAAGAAAATACTTTACATGGATGGAGATTGTGTTTATTATGGAAAAGTAAATAAACTTTTACCATCTACTTACTACACTTATGGCACTTTATAATTGATTACTACTTGACTTCAAGACGTAGACGAGATAAATTTGATGATGGCGTTTTGTTTAAATCCCACGTTCTTCAAATTTAGAAAAAGGATTTACTCTACAAGATGAATTTTCAAAGAATTCAATGTTCTCTAGCGTCTTAAAATGACCTTGTTTCATCATTTCGCATCTCAGTTAAAAATAGAGAATAGTTAAAAAAACAAAAAAAAACAAATAGTACTTATGTCCTGCAAGATTCCATCAATCGAAATTTCTAAGCTAATTATCAATGCATGCTCTGAATATTAACCATTTTACAGAAAAGCAGACAACAAAAGGGTCCAAGTAGCAAACGATTTCATGTCTCATAATCCACGATTTCTGATTGAGAAGAATGTTTTAAAGCATAGATGTAGACAGACATAATGAAAAGTTGAAGCACATTCAGGGAAAAAAGAATTCTGATTCACAAAACCACCCTTTTTATTATCTGAAGTTTTTTAGTGCATGCTACTAGTTGAAATTTCTACATCCATCTAGTAGGACAAAATGTACCTATTAATACCCATGGAGCATCATCTACCCACAACCACAAATCATTCCTACAGATCCCACTGTGAGTAATCAATTCTCAATGTACCACACATTTCCACGGTAGCATTTGAAAAGATACTGTCTACGTTCTCTCAAACCACAGTAACACTATTTTATTGTTAGGATAATGCGTTGAAACATTTTCATGAAACTTAAATTTTATAAATTCGCCAAGATCTTCATATCAAATCATCAAGAAATTAATTAACGTGGAACATACATTAAACCATTGATTTATGTCTTGAATAATGAATCTTGATCTTTAATTTAATTGCTCAAACCTTTTTCTTGATTCTTGATCGTGGATTTATGAATCTTCTTCTTCAATATATTTTCTCTAGTATTCTTGTGTTGATGAGATAGCACAAAGAATGAGAAATTGCTAATTCTCTGCGAACTGGAGAAAACAGTCATTTCCATGTTGGTTGATCCAAGAAATGGTTGTAAATCTAGCTCATTCTCTGGTTTGCTCTTTTCAAATGAAGCAATTTCCTGTGTTGATGGTCGTTGCTGGCGGTGGTGGTGTGCGTGGATGATTGTAGGTGGATTTGATTCGTTGGGGGTGGGGGAAGAAGATGATTAATGATTTTTTTTTTTTAAGAGAAGAAATGTAAAGTTGCAATTGTACCCTTCACTTAATTTGTAAAATTGAGTCGAAGTTTCAATTTTTGGGCTGACTAACATATTAATGGACGGATTCTGTTCATTGTCCTCCTGCTGCAGTCGAAGTAGAATGTTTGGGTTTGAGGATGCATAAATAAAAGGTTTGAGTGTAATCTACATCAAATTGAAAGGTTTGAGACCTCCGCTGCAATTTTTCCTTATATATAGGGCGGAAAAAAAAAATCCATATCGTCGGTGGGATCCCCCCACCTCCAACGGGATCAGTAGTGGGCTACAGGATCGAACCTCTCTGCTACCATCGTAGACCCTCAAAATTCTCATAATTTTGGTTTCATCACATATTTCGAATTTTTCTAAACGGGGTAAGTAGGATTCGGGTCACCGTATTCTAATACATCTATTTGGGGTTAATCCACGCTAAAACAAGTGTTAAATATTATATTCGACAAACAGGATAAAGGTATAAAGATGTAAAGAGGATAAAATCATAGCTCCATATGCGGAACACCAGCAAAGTCAAAATCTATATCCACCAGAAAACCTAAGAATTATGACAAATTAAGCTATCAAATAACATTATAAAGGTTGATCAACGAATTAATATTGACAAGATCATGCTTTAAAACATAAGAAAAAAATTAAGCATTGCAAGGCATAGCAAAGTCTCCCAAACCAAAGAGTAGTAGATAAAATTTTATTGTTGTTTCATTTTATATATAACGTATATCAATTGGCTACTTCATGGAATATTAGAAGAGATATTATTCTATTTAGTTTTCAATTTTGATACGTATTTTAGCAAACAAAATCATGGGTCATTTAGTAACTTTTATTATATATTTCCGTTGAATAAAGTTGCTAGATCTATCCTTCATCTGGGCATGAAATTATTGGAGGACTATGGTGTTTGTCTCAGTCGTAGTAATTCTTTGTTTTAATTCTCAGTTCTTCTTGAAATCCCAGTAACCCTATTTGTTGCATTTCTCTGTTAATTGCAGAATAAAGATATGGCAGACTTGATACGAACTTTAAATGTTAGCCTGGAATGGTGGTGGGGGATACGTGGTGCTGCAAAGAAAAAAAATAGAAAATCCCAACAGTTTTCTTCAAAAGAATTTATTGAAAATAAATATTAGTGGATGAATTTAGGGTGATAGATTTTTACTTATTTTATATATGTTTATTTAAGTAAATTTACATAAGATTATAAATATAATATATATATTTTTTAAAAGTGGAACTTCTCCCAAAATATATCTTGAAAATATTAGTAATAAAAAGATTTTAAATATAATATAATACCAATTTCAAAAATGTTTAAAAAATCAAATTAGTATAAAATGAGACATATATTATTAAGCCATTGTTTGGCTTTCATTTTGTAATCTCTTTATAATCCTTCAAATCATTTTTAGATCAATATATTTTATGAGATCCATCAAAACTGTCTATTCATTCACCACTTGTTTATATATATATATCTACAATTTAAATCGATTATAAACAACTTCCAAACATGCTTTCTGTAGGGAAGGGAGAATTTGTAACGAAATATATCTTTTGCAACTTTTGATAAGAGAGAGAATGTCTTGCAATAGTTAGTAAACCCAAAGGTCCATTTCTGTTGAAGATTGCTAAGAACATAATGGCCACATAAGCAAAGTCGGTCTAGATGACGCGATTAAAATAAAAAATAAAAAATAAAGAAACATCGGCGGAAAGATAATCTACATATAGAAGTTCTGTTAGAAGAAGTAAAATCAACAAAATATTTAAAGCTCTTGCCTTTTTTCAATTTACTATATAAAATAAAGCTGAGCAATCTTGTTGAGTTTTAGATTAAACTTATTGGAGATAAATTTGAACTTCAATGCCTATTCTATAAATATTAATGCTACATAAGAGCATCTCAAAAGGCTCTTATAAAAAAAAAGATATATAGTCAAACAAACTTTTTACTTTTGCTCCTTAGAGTGTGTTTGGTGCATATTAAAAATGAGAGAATGCATTTTTTGAAGTAATGTGATGGAGAATATGTGGTTGAAAAAGAAGAAAAATTTACTGATGTAATAGAAAATGTTATTTTATTGAAGAATGTGTCGTTGAAAATGAGTAGAAGAATGAGAATGAAAAAAATAATGTGGCTCAAATAGGGGCTTAATTTACATTTTTCAACAAGTACATATATTTTTTTGAGTAATGTTATTCACCACTATTGGTGTTTAAGACCAGTCTACGTGACATAACTTGTGTCATAAAATTATAGGTTCAATTAAATATAAGAATTTATGACTCATTTATTAGGACTCATCACATGCTTATATGGGTGTTCAAGCATAGCTTGTTTTAGACATCATTATTCTATATTTTTAAATTCAATGGCTAAAGTATTTAATATAATATGAATAGCAGAATACGAAAACTTACACTTTAATTAAATACACTTATGATAAATGTTCGGTAAAATTTCATGAGCATACGGGATCGTTGATAAGTAATAGATGTGATGAGAATAGTTATTGTTCCACGAAGATAAATTTCAATTGAAGTTTACTAATTTTTTATGGAATTCGAATTATGTAACAAAATATTTATTTTGATTTGATTTTATGCTAAATTATATAAGAAAGCAGTGTATCAAATTATGGATGATTGTACTGAATTTAGAGTCCGTCTGTTGTTATCTATTTCAATTCTTGATTTGTAATTTAGTTTTATGTATACGTTCTTGATAATCGATAAAGTTATGATATATAATTTTCGTTTTCAAGACAAATTAAATCTATCATAACCATGACCTGAATATATTCTTAACTCGAATTCAAATGACTATAATGTATTAAATTTTAGATTATTTATATGATTGTATACGTGATAAATGTTATTCATAACATCTATTACATATATATTAATTTTGTCCATTTTAAACTTATTGTAAGTTTTCCAACACTACAACAAACAATTAATTATCTAATTAGCAATTAAGTAATTAAATAATATAATGAGTATGCAAAATTAATCAAGAAATATTAAATTACTAGTTTTGAATTAAAATAAATAAACAATAATGTTCACCTTCATCCAATACAAAAATGGATTTAGTCTAGCATGATTTTAAATAAATTACAAAAAGAATAACAGAAAAATACTACTCGGATCATGAAATAATGCTAAAGATATTGATCTTCATGTCCAAGGTTTAAATTTTCAAATTTTTTATGTAACCGACCTTCAATTCTTTACTACAGTTTGATCTTCTTTCTCAAAAGTGGTGAATTAACCTCTCATTGTTAATGAATTTTTATAATATTATTGTGTATTAGGAGGTTGAAGAGAGCCTCCAAGTGTTTCTCTAAAGTTCTGTATTTATAAGAATCGAATTTAGATCAAAAAATCGTCCCAAAGTTATCACTAATAAGAGGTTCAATTAAATAAGGAAATTGACTCGTAGTAGAGAATTTGGCCTTGGCACGCGCGCCTGTAAGCATGCTAAATTGTTCTCGGGTCATGAAATTGTTGTCTCAAGCGTGCTAGTTTGTTTCGCTTCGTCCATGAGTAGTTTTTGGTATTTTGGTTATATCTTTATCTCTCAATATCCTATTAAAGTGACTTAATGTGCGTTGGAACGATAATTCAAAGGGATATAATTCTTTTAGAAATAGTGATTTTCCAATTCAAACATTTGCTACCCGAAAAATTGGTCTCAATCCGAGACTGAAAATTCGAAACACTACTTTTTTTTTTATTGAAAATTGATTTGTGAAAATACTTTAACTATATTTCACTCATTTGACTTCCAATTAATCATATGTGATCTCCAACCATTATTTTATGGCCCGAATCAACTATTGAATGTTTACACTTTGATTCCCCAACTTTGAAATTTTTTTCAGTTTCGACTTTTTTCGTTCATTTCTTTCAATTCCATCAACTTGTCTCGAGTTTTACCTAACGAACAAAATTAACGTCTAATTAAATCAATTCATCAAAATTAATTATAATTGATCTCATTTAATAGTGCAGATAAGTGTATAAAATACAAATAGAATGTGTGGAATATCAAAAAATGTAAAAAGGACAAACCCACTCTTTATTTTATAAAATTAAAATAAGACTTTCAAAATTTAATTTTTTAAAATAAAGAAGATTTCAATTTTATGGTCACCCGTAACAGCTAAACTAAACATGATGTTGTTACTTGTCAAAACCTTGTGTTTAAATAGCACAAGACTCGAGTGAAGTAATGATCAAACAGATCTATAGAGTATTTTAAACTTCTCCAATAATGGCGTTGAAAATGTAATTAATCATTAGATAAAAACACCGACAGCATTGAAATGGCAAGAAATGGTTGAAAACCCGACGTGTACACTCTCCACACAAGTGCACTATACATAATATTTTACGTCTCCATTCAGATCTATCAGTTATTGAAGCATTTTCTTACCCCATTTTGAAAGTTTCATTTAACCTTTGGACAATCTACTTCACACCCACCAGCCCATATCCTTTCATTTCAAGGACTTTCCAATTGCTTACTGTATTTAAGCAAACTGCATTGTAAGTTATAGGTGTGTTCACCATTTCTTGGAAACTAATCATAAGTCAAGATTTTCATTATAAAGGGCCTACTTTTGCATCAATTTTAACTGGGATCGATCTACCTGGGGAATAAGGTATGCTTTTTTATTTCTAGACATTACTAATATCCTTTTAACATTGCCAAAGAATTCATGTGTGTGCCTTAACTGTGCAATATAGGTTAAAAGAAGTGCAGATCTGCTTTGGTTTTTCATTGTTTCCTCTGTTTCTCAGGCATTAATTATTGCCTTTTTCATTTTAATCATTTATTTCATACGGATCGATGGGATTTGGAATTGTTAAAAATTTATGATCTGGTTCTTGTTTGGAAGTTTTCTTTGTCAGATTGAAGTGAGGTTTCTTGTATTTGAGTTAATAATTTGGTTACAATGGGAAATTTAGTATTTACTTGGAAATGCATGTTGAATCACACACAACTGTTGAACTAGCTAGGAAATGTGGCTATGATAATATCATCAGTCTTTGGCATTCTTTATCATTTTCTTGTAATTACCTAAAACAATTAGTTTACCTCGGCAAGATTTGTTTTCCCTTTTATCCAAGAATGAAGTCATTTTCTCTCCTGTTTTTGTTTTTTCCTCTGATTTTACTGACGGTGATTTGATCTGAGTTTATTCCTTTACTAATTTTAAGATCGCTGGTTACTTAACAGTATAGTGACAACCATATTTCCAATTAGCCTTGTTCTTCTTAGGCTAATTTCTCTGAGAAAAATGAGATGTATAGTTACTCTAGCGAATTACTTTGGAATTTGGAATTTCTCATCCAGAATTGTTGTCGACCTTTTTATCTCTTTATTTGATAGAAGTTGAACATTTGGAATTTCGAGCTTCCGAATTCAACCTCGTATACAAGATAAGATTTAAGGAAAACCATCATGTTTAAGCAATCACCACGTAGGAACCAGGGAAATAAAGGATTTAAGGTGAAGCATGTTCTCCAGTTATGTATAGTACTTGGAGTTTGCTTCTGGCTACTTTATCAAGTGCAGAACTCCCGTAGCAAGAAGGCATCATACGGAGAAACGACGACAATTTCCGAGAAGGTAAAGGATGGAAACGATATTATCAAGTTAGGGAGAAAGGATCTCCAACCTCAGAATGAAGAAACAGATATTGAAGACGGCAAAGGGCAAGATCAAGAAAAAATAGAAGAGGAAGGTGAGAATAGAGAGACTTTTGTGGATGGAGAAAAGAAGCCAGAGGAGGAAACCGAGCAAGAAAAAGAAGATTTGAATGGGGAGAAGGAAAATAACGTGGCTGAAGATGGCATCAGGAAAGACACTGAAGAGAAGGACACTAGGGAAGAAGGAAGTGAAAGAATCAGTGAAGAACAAGTTGAAGAGAGAATTGAAAAAGAAGATAAAGAAGATGGAGAGAAGGGGAGTGGTGAACAGGATACGAAAGAAGAGAAGGGCAAGAATAATGAAAATGAAGAGGTGAATAATGAAGAAAAGGGAAATCAGGAGAAAGAGGATGCAGAAACCGATGTTAAAGAAGAGAGTAGTGGAAAGATAGAAAATGAAGAGATAAAGGAAGAGAGGGAGAGCAGAGAGAAGAGAAATACAGAAATAGAGGAAGCGAACGAGAGAAAGGAGGAGAAAGCAAGTGAAGAAACACAGAATGGGACTGAAGATAAGGGAGTTATACAAGATGATAAGAATAAAATTGAAGGCAAAGGAACAGAAGAGAGAAATGGAGGAGACAATGGACAAGGTAGTAAAGACATGGAAGGAAACAACAAAGCGGAGGAGTTGAAAGAAGGTGGAACTGAAAAATTAGATTCGTCCAAGGGTGAGACTCATGACAGAACTGACGAGACTAATGAGGTGAAAGAGGAGAATTTAAAGGGAGAAAACGTCTCTGGCGATGAGGTTCAGAATTCTCAAAATGTAACCAAAACCGAGAATGTTAGTAATGTTAATTTGAGTGGGGAGGAGAAATCCAAAAACACGGAACAAAATGAGTTACTGGAAAATAAGAATAATAATTCTGAGGCAACCATTGGAAATGAGAATGAAGTGGGATCAAATGACCAAGATACTGGGAAAACCGAGAACAATAATTCTTCTAATGTGGTGGCCACTGAAGGCACGAGTGATGAACACGTAAAGTCGGGGCATATCCCTAATTCTTCACCAGGAACATCCGAAGTTAAGGAACAAGGTCAAGTTAATAATAACTCTACCTCTGATTCCATTCGAAACGAAAGTGAAACTCCGGAGAACGTTATTCCTCCTCACGAGGATGGGATACAGACTGTTCTGAACGAGCAAACTGTGAAAAGTGATACTGAGAATGAGAAATCAGATTCAGATTCAGATTCAACTCAAACCTCAACAACTGAGAAAGTGAGCTTGGCGAATGGAAATTCAAAAAGTTCTTCTGACAACACAGAATTTGTTGTATCTGACGGGCAAAATGGAGATACGAAGACAGCTGAAGGCACGGAGAATCATTCTGAAACTTTAGCTGGGAGTGAGGGTAATCATAACTCAGGCGTACAACAGAAGGCTGACAATAATAATGGTAGTGATGGTACAGATTCAGGCCAAAATACATCTGAAGATTCCTCGGATACTTCAGGCTCATCAAATGAGGAGGCATCTCCAGGCTCAACCGAAAATGCTGATTCTGGTGCACATGATGAAAAAGATTCCTCCAGTTCTTCACTTCCTCAAGAAGAGAAAGAAGCTCGCACCGACCTGGGAACTCTTCCAGACTCTGGAACCGAAGGTAACAGCCATGATGCAGTTGCCAAGTGACATTTATAATATTTTCTCGGTCGATGATTTGTAATCACGGAGGATTTTGCTTTATATTCTTTATTTTTTTTTTCCCTTTCTTTTACCAATCACGGAAGCATGTGAACTCTTATTTCTGTTGGTAAATCATCACGTGGCTTAAATATGTGACGTGCATAGTGTCGATATAGCAGATATACTTTTGTCTGAATAACAATTTGTCTAGCTATTCAATCATTTTAATGTATCAGAGTCATTTGTTTAGGTCAGTGTTTATGATTCTACATTTTGTATGGATTACTGTTTTGTAATGTGATTTTGGATTATTCCAGTGATCATTAGCTTGTGCTTTTCCATTTGAAAGAATTTTTGGCATAGATACTGTCTCGACATTCTCAAATTTGTCACCATGGTAACATATTATTCTAAAGATTGCCATTTTTTTAGCTTGTGGTTTTATAATATTTGTTAACCAAATTATAAAATTAACGAGAAATTCAAAAAATTTTCAACTCTGATTGCTTTACTTTGGCTCACCTTCATACCACGTTAAAGGGCTTCATCTAAATGCTTAAACTGCTCGAGTTCTAGAGAAGGGACAAATTTATCTAAAGTTTATTTTCAGTAGAAACTACACTTACTTTAAGAATACTAGATTGACATGGGATACAGGAGAGCAAAATCCCCTTGGAAAGTTAGCATTCTCACTACATCCCGATGACAATAGTGGTTCTATGGCTCAGAAAGAACATAACAATAGCATCTCAATGGAATATGCAAGGATGAGAGATGGAATGAACTAAACCACCATGACTCTTCGAGTCTTCACGTCTGTCCAACTGGAAAGAATAGTGATGCTTTGTCACAAAAAGACCATCTGGACCTGCACGGGCAAAATATTGTCAAGTACAAGTAATGGAGTGAAATTGTTTAGCAGTGACAGATGAAGGCAAATTTGTGCATAGTTATTGTTGGAAATGGGTCAATAGATGGGTCAACTTTAAGTCCAATTTCGAGCGGGACCCCTATGTCAATTTTAATGGGACCAAGCATATTCACGTTCTACTCCGCGCGAGGTGATCAATGTGATATATT
>CAIGRP010073259.1:0-14915 GCA_903798385.1 Fraxinus cuspidata | reverse complement strand
TACAATTGAAATACAAAATATGATTTAACCTATATACAAAGAGACTATATATAGGCTAAATAAAAGAAGTTGAAAAGACTATTCTACCCTTAATAAACAATAAAATAAAATAATCATATTTCTTAACAATAAAAAGTCACCAGCACCGCTGCTTCCTGCACTTGCGTTGCTGCTGTTGTAGCAGTAGTGTTCAACGCTACAGCGATCTGCATAGTGGTAGGCACCGCTGCTTTAGGCACAAGTGGTGTTGATGGGTTTTTGGTGTGTGGTGACATTGATTTTTTTGGTGCAATCTGGGTGATGGTGATAATAGTTAACAGCATGGTTAGCCATGTTAACGAGCCGAAACTCGAAGTTTGGGTTCGGTTCGACTTGAGCTTTTTTGGGCCCGAGCCGAGCAAAAGTTTGGCTAAAAAAATGAGGCTCAACCCGAGCTTTCGGTTTGAGCCTTAGTAGGCCGAGCCAGCACAGGTTTTTTTCCCCTCAAATTTAAATTTTTTTCTCTTGCTTGCAGGTAGCTAAATAGCTGCCTGCTTAGCTAAATAGCTACTTGCACAAAGCAGACAGCTTTATTTAATTTTTTTAATGGGCAGCTCATACTGGTCGGCTCGGGCTCGAGCTTTTTTCATGCCAAACCGACAAGCTTTTTTGTCATCCCTAGGCATGGTGGTGATGGTTGGTGATGTAATATGTGCTGTGATGGTGGTGATGGGGGTGGTTCTATTGCAGTAACGGTAAGGTGGCAATGGTTGTTGGTATAGTAGTAGTGGTTTGTTGAAGTTGTGGTAGTGCGTTGGAGGTGGTGGGTTGTGGATATGAGGCGACGTCGCATTTTAGGCGGTGTCGACGATGGTGAAAGGGAAGGGGTAGGGAGAGGTCGGGAGATGAAGGTTAATTTGCGACAGTTAAATTGGATAATTGTGACCAGTTATTTAATAATTTATGATCGAGAAATAAGTTACGGTCAAATAATTTGATAATTTGTAATCAATAAATAAGTTGTGACATATACAAATATGTGATTTATAACTAAATTTGCAAATGTGATCTATATTTTGTGTCATTGTAATTGTGATGTTATGTGATTGAGATTAACACGTAATCATGAATATAAATTGTATGTTATTATGATATCTTAATTAATTTAATTAAAATAATCTGATTTTTGAAAGAATTTCACAAGTTTGTCAAATTTTAAAAATGTTTTTTTAAAATTTGATAATTGTATGTTTTTTCCTTAAAATTACTAGGCCCAAGTAAGGCCTATGAAGGGTGCATAGAAAGATGGACCCAAGGTCTTGTACATCACATTTTGGATGGTCTATATCGGCAACCCTTTCAACCTATATGTGATATTTATAATTTTGAGTTTCGCTAGTTGCTACACGTATAGTTAATTTGACAATTCATGAGTAGACGGAAAGCTAGATCATTAATTTGAAATTATTTATTGGTCAAAATTTTTATACATCATTGATTGTCGAATTAGTTGTAAACAATTATTGTACAAGTAATTTACTCATAAGATTTTTTATGGTCAACTTTTCTTTTTTAATAATTTATTCAATGACAGATAGCTCAGGTCCTCAGGACCACCGTTGGCTTTAATACCACTAATAAATTTTATACTTTGCTAAAATATTTTATAATTTTACAAAGTTCGAATCACATGCCATTTGGAACATTTTTTTTTCTATAGCTCAGATATCTCTAACTTTTATTTATTCGCACTCCCACTTTCAATCTACAACCTTTTGCCCTAATAATTCGTAACTTAATATTAATAGTCCTCATTCAAATTTGATTAATTTAAAACAAAATAGTTATTGTCTCCAACAATGACGGATCCAGACATTCTTCATTGTGGGGTAAAAAATGAAGTTATAAAAAATTTTCAAGTAATATAACATTAATGAAAATATTGAATACAAATTTTGGTTAATTTTTTTCATACTTTAAAAACGTCGTACATTTACATTATTATCAATATTGTCCTCAATATATACTATCAATAATTTGTTCATCAAACGTCAAAATCTCTATTGGTATATATTTTTAGTGTAACACTCACATAATCGTAATAATTTATTCGTATCGAGAAAGAAAATGAAATTAACTAAATAACCTATTCAATGTGATCTTAAAAAACTTGAGCGGCTATTGTTACAAAATTGACCCAACACACTATTTTAGCTTAGCCAAACGTGTTTTTTAAATAATAATAATAATACTGATAATAAGTAATTGCGGTAGTGGCTGCCACCATCAAAAAATCCCAACACCATCCAAATCTTCAGCAATAGAAATGACAATGGAAATGGAAATGGAAATGGAAATGTGGATAATAATTGTAGCAATGGCAATGTTGACACTTCGTTTTATTCGTCTAATATTTAATATTAGGTTTTAAGTTGTATTGGCTATTTTTTAGACAAAATGATTATTATAAAAGAACGGTAAAAGTCAAAGAATATTTTAGGTGTTATATAAATTAATTATGCGTTTTTGGATTCGAGTATGGAACATAGAGAAATAGTGCTGAAATTATGCTAGCACGTCGCAAAACTGATGTTCGAGCCTTCAAAACAGAACCAAGGTCGCCTGCTTGACGTTAGCCGGCACTTGAGCGACGGTGTTATACGTGAAACCTTAGTTCACGATTTTCAAAAATTCAATATATCATATACTACTCAAATACCTCATATTATAAAAATACAATACCCATTACGTTTTTCTGTGTGGTTTATCATTATAATACATCATCGTAACGTTATTTCATGATTCAAGAACACATCTAGACATTAAGATTAATCCTTTTATTATAGAGATCAATTAACCACAGGTTTTGCAAAAATATTGAAACTTCATATCGAAACACCTACTTTCTCAATAGCTTTAAGAGGTTGCTAAAGATTTAGAGATGTTGGACCGGAAGCACATGAAGAGTACAAGAAAAATGTGTTCGTGATGATCCATGTAAAATAGACAATTCTAAAAAATTGGGGTCAGGTTTGAGTGAAGCACATTACAACGGTCTTGGAGATTACAAGAATTAGTCGACGGGTCTAGTGAGTTTCCTATGCTGGATCATACTGTAAGCTCTTATTGTCTATAGTGGAGGTTATTGGTTTGGTCTCGAAATTTTTACCTAGTTAAGGGTTTTCTCCGTCAACAAATCTGATTTTATTTACTGTTTTATAACATCTATAACAATTAAAAAGTAAATTGGTAATTTTAATTCCTCGTTATTCACATATTCATTCCATATAGGTGATTTTAGAATCGAACTCGTAACTTTCATCTAGCATCATCCAAAAGTCATATCCAACATCAACTAAATTTTTACACAAATCAGTCTCTTCTACCCTTCACAAACACAGAAGAAATTGTAGCAATGGCAACAGTGACTGCCACAACAAGTGCCTCATTCATCCTCACAAAACTCCTTTCCTCCCTAGAAATCAAGCAACACTTCTCTCTCTTCTCTCCACACAAAAAATCCAATTTCATATTCACTTCTTCAGCTGCGTTTACTCCATTTCCTCTTAAATTCCACTACACAAAACACTCCAAACCCTGAGTTTCAAAAATTTTGTGGGGGTCAACTCAAGACCCCATGTACATCCACCCATAATCTCCAACATTCATCTACCTCCATAACTTCACTATCACTTCTGGTCTCTACAATCCTATCGCACTGTTCGCCTTGTAACTTAAAAAGAAAAATGGACATCAAATATGTACGTAAAGTTAAAGGCTGTGGCCTTTGTGTAATATGGGAAAAGTACGACACCTCAACAGAAAACAGTGGGCCCAAAGACACGTTATTAGTCGACATTCTGTCCCACTGTTTTGTCGTCTTCATCAATCACCACAAAAGCAACCGAGGACATCTGAGTACATGCAAACGCAGTAAGGTTATCCTATATCCCTTCCCTTCTCCGTTCGATCATCACTAAATAATCAACGGTGCCAATTGAAATTACTTTTTTGATCATGATTCATTTCGACTGCTGACTTTTAGCAATCTGAGTGCCTTTTTTCCTTTGGCATTTTCATCTGTCTACACACAAAACATATAGAAATAGTGAGAGAAAGTAAGGTAAGAGAGAGAGAGATGGGAGACTACAGAAGAGTGGGTGTGGCCGTTGATTTTTCTCCGTGCAGCAGGAAAGCAATTGAATGGGCAGTGAATAACATTGTGCGAAAGGGAGATCACCTGATTCTAGTCACCGTCCGACACGAAGGCAATTATGAGGAAGGCGAGGCGCAGCTCTGGGAAGCTACTGGTTCTCGTATGAATTCAAGCTTTTTATTTTTATATATGGGATTTATTCGTAATTTTTTACCTGCACCTCCATTTTTGAAAAATGCGTGTCTTATGGTTATTTTACATGATTATGTTATGTTAATCAACTTAATTTGAGTTCAATTAATGTCTGCTTAAAGATTTTAATCTATTAATCAACCTGATAAGATGATTGAACTGTCCAAATTCTGGTGAATAAAAGGTGTTTTCGCATGATCTTCTACTTTGGTCGTCGCTTATAAAAAGGTGAAATACACTAATTGATCTCAATAATAATTGGATTGGAAGCCTTTTCAAGTTTCAAATAGTACAACCCTTTTTTGTTGTTCAAAAAAATGGCGTTGAAATGTAATTGTACTCTGGTGATCAAGATCATAACTTAAATGCATCGTCCTTGTATTTATTTCTGTGGTTATTAACCTGTGTTCTTATTTTTATGATTTTGCTAGCCTTGATTCCTTTGATCGAGTTCTCCGAACCCCATACCATGAAGAAATATGGGGTTAAACCTGACCCCGAAACACTGGACATTGTTGCTACTGCTTCTAGGCAGAAAGAGGTAATTTTGATGTTTACAGTCATCATGTCAGCACTAGGATTCACAGTACATCGAACAAGATTTGAGCTTCTTTTTGTAAAAAATAAAAGGGATGAGATACAGCCCTTGCAAAAGAGGAAGCATCACAAAACCAGATGAATGCTTGAAGAATTATTTCACTGAGATTTTTCTTTCTTTTTTGATTATTACAATTGTTCAGCCTCACACGTGTGTGTATATATATATATATATACATATATATATATAATGAATAAGAAAAATCTAGAATAATATGCCTATTACACAAATTGAACTAATTGGTTAAAAGAAAAATACTACACAGCAGAAATCTAACAGAAAAAGAAAATAGTCCCCAAGTTGCTTCCTTTGCAGTAATGTTTCTAACCTCCATTATCCTGCTTCATCTGATGGCTTTCCTCTTGCTGATCATCAGCTTGCTGCTGTTGGTTATGTATTATCAGTGTTCTTTATTTTAACATCCCCCCGCAAGATGGAGAGTTGATGTCAACAACTCCCATCTTATCCATGTGTTGGTAAAACTGAGAGGAGTTTAATGACTTTGTTAAAATGTCAGCAACCTGAGAACTGCTACTAAGGTGTTTAGCAGTCACACTTCCTTCCTGGATTTTGTCCCATATCAAGTGGCAATTCAGCTCAATGTGTTTAGTTCTTTCATGAAAATCTGGGTTGGCTGCTATGTGTAGAGTTGGTTGTCACAAAACAGGATAGTAGTCTGTGGATGGTTGATTCTCAAGTCTTGAAACAAGTACCTAAGGCAAGTGACCTCACAACATACATTTGCCATGGCCCTATATTCTGCTTATGCTAAAGACCTGGATACTGTGCTTTGCTTATTTGATTTATAAGATATCAAGGATCTTCCAAGCATCACGCAATCTCATGTGACGCTCCTCCGTGAATCTGGACAAGCTCCCCAATTTGAATCGCTATAAGCATTAAGCTGCAAATACAACAATCTTTGTCCTGGGCTCCTTTTATGTACCTCAACACTTTATAAGAACATTCAGATGGGAAGTGCGAGGAGAACTCATAAATTGACTTAATAATTGTTCTGAGTATGAAAGGTCTGGTCTGGTCTGGTAATGGTTAAATACAACAACCTCCCAACTAGATTTCTATACATACTAGGATCAGGAAGAAGCTCCCCATCCGTCTTAGAAATCTTCACATTTCGATCTAAAGGTATCCTTGTTGACACACACTCTATTGTTCCTGAGTTTGATAGCATGTCCAAAGCATACTTTCGCTGGCAAATATAAATACTCTTATCAGACCTTGCTACCTCTATTCCCAAAAAATATTTCAGTGTGCCCAAATCTTTGATCTTGAATCTCCTATCAAATAAGGCTTTGAGAGAGTCAATGCTATACATACCATTGCTGGCCACAATTATGTCATCTACATAGATGAGAATAGCACTGAAAGAACTCTCGGTAGACCTTGTAAACGGGCTATAGTCAAGCCTCAATCGAGTGAATCCTTGTTCAATAATAAAGGTTGAAAGCTTGGAGGACCATTGTCGGGATGCTTGTTTGAGCCCATACAAGCTCTTCAACAACTTGCATACTTTTGAATGCCCTGCATCAGGATGGCCAGGAGGCATCTCCATGTACACTTCTTCATCCAAATCCCCGTGGAGAAATGCATTATTTACATCAAATTGATGTAAATGCCGTCCCTTTACAGCTGCAACAGCAAGTAAAGTCCTGGCAGTTACCATCTTTGCTATAGGTGAAAATGTCTCATGGTAGTTCAATCCCTCCTGCTGTATATTCTTTTGCCACAAGCCTGGTTTTGTACATCTCAACACTACTATCAGCCTTATACTTTACCTTATACACCCACTTACATCCAATAGATTTCTTATTAGGAGGGAGATCTGTCACAATCCAAGTGTTATTCATCTCAAGAGCAGCAATTTCAACATTCATGGCTTTACACCAGTCAAGTGAGGCTAGTGCTTCATGATACGTGTTAGGCTCAATGTGTGCGGTTATGGAAGTTCTCAACGTGTGTGGTTATGGAAGTTATGAATGCTTTGTGATTAGTTGACAGTCTATGGTTTGATATGGTAACATTGAGAGGGAAATGATTGCCTGGAATATGAAGACCTTTGTTCTTGTCCAACTTCCGTGAGGATGAAATGAGGCATGTTGACAGATGTAGTCCTCAAGGTAAGTGGGAGTTTTTTTTGTTCTCGAGGATCTACGTGTTGGTTGATAGCTGTTCATGATGTTGTCAGAGGGTTCTTGTTCTAGTTCTTGAAAGTTTGGTGAAAGGGACGACCTTGTAGGATAGCTGTCTGGCTCATGAAGTGAGGGAGAGTTTTCATGATCAATTTCAGTTCTATCTTTTATTGCTTCATCAGTAGTGTTTGTAGGAGAAAAGGGGATATGGTATTCTGTGTGAATGTTAGTAAGGATAGGCTGTGATAATTTTGTGTTAGCATTTTCAAATGTACTGTTGTTTTTGTAAGAAAATTGATCTTCATGAAACACTACATTCCTTGAGATAAAAACTCTATTGGATTCAAGATCAAGAAGCTTATATCATTTTATTCCAAAAGGATACCCTAAAAATATGCATCTCTTGGCTTTTGGCTTAAACTTAGTTCTATGGTTAGCCAAGGTTAAAGAAAAAGCAAGGCATCCAACGACTTTAAGATGTGAGTAGTTTGGCTTGTGTTTGACTAGGATTTCAGAAGAAGTTTTGTTTTCAAGCAAAGGTGAGGGTGTTCTATTTATCAAATGTACTGTAGTAAGAATGCAGTCATTCCAATACCTCATGGGGATAGCACTTTGGGTTTTTAGGGCTCTTGTAACATTAAGAATATTGTGATGTTTTCTTTCTACTATTGCATTTTGCTGTGGCGTTTCAACACAAGTTTTCTGGTGTATGATTCCGCTTTTATGGTAGTATTCTTTCATTTCAAATTTCCCCCCATTGTCTGTTCTAATCACCTTTACTTGTGACTGAAATTGAGTGTTTATTAAGGCACAAAAATCTTGCAAAGCTGGAGTAGCATCTGATTTAGCTTTTAACATATAGACCCATGTACGCCTACTAAAATCATCAACTGGATAGGAAATATTTGGATCCATCATATTTAGTCTCAGTGCAAGGACCCCAAAGGTCACAATGTATGAGATCAAATACTTTCTTAGATTTGTGATAACTGACAGAGAATGGTAATTTATGTATTTTAGCCATAGGGCAGACAGGACATGGTTCCTTGGCAAGCTTAGGAATGTAATTGGTATTCAACAAATCTAATCTAGAGTGAGAGGGATGTCCCAGCCTATAGTGCCAGAGATCAAAATCCTTATTGTTGTTAAAGGTGGCTGCTGACATAGAAATTCTGTTGGGAATAAGAGGGAAAACTTCCATTAAGGCTGAATGAGAGACTTGAGATTGTAGCAGATGATATAATCCTTGCCTCACTTCACCCATTCCAGTCATTTTCCAAGTCAAAAGGTCCTGCACAAAACAATTTTTAGGGAAGAATATTAGACAACATTTAGAGGTTTGTGTCAACTTTCTAGCAGATATCAAATTGAATGCAAAGGATGGAACATAGAGTACATTATTCAGAATTAACTTCTCTGTGATTTTTGCAGTTCCTGTGTGTGTGACATTAACTAGACCGTTTGGAAGGGAGACTGAATAAGATACTTAAGCTTGAATGGTGCTATAAAATGAAGTGTAGCAGACCATGTGGTCTGTTACTCCTGTGTCTATTATCTATGGTGTGTTAGGGTCCTTACTAGGTTTGGTGCCATAGGCAGATCATGTGTCTGCACGGGTTGTACTAGTGAGGCATTTGCTATTTTTTGACAGCAATAAAGCCAGAAGTTGTGCATGTTTCTCTCGAGTGAATGTCACCTGATTATCATTGTCAGTATCTCCTTGTCCCTGCAAAGAAACCAGATTAGCATAGGCCTTTCCCTCCATATAACCCGTGTCCAGGAGGGTATCCATGAATCTTATAGCATTTCTCTACAAAATGTCCTGTCATATGGCAGTGGCTGTAAGTTGATTTGTTAGGGTTGGCTTTAGTGCATCTTTCTGGTGAATGTCCAGATACCTTACAGAAAGTACAATAATATTTTCTCTGTCCCATTCCATTCTGCCTTGTTGTATTATAGAAGCTTCCTCTAGTTGCAAGTGCCATAGAGTCAGGTATAGAAGTATATGTTGAGATTTTTCTTCTTTTCTCCTCTTGCTGAATTATAGAATATACCTCATCGAGAGTAGGAAAAGGCTTGATTAGCTAGATTTGAGCCTTGATTGCCTTATATGAATCATTCAGCCCCATCAAAAACCTCATTACCCAGTCTCTTTGTTGGTTCTCAATGACAGATTTGAAACCTCCACAAGTACAGTTGAGAATGGACTCATAGTTCATCAATTCATCAAGGAGTGTCTTATATTTTGAGAAGTATACACTTACAATATCTTCTGCATTAAGGTAGCAATGGACTGTTTTACTTCATAAATCCATGGGGCATTCTGCTGTCCTAACTGATGTTCCAGAGCTCACGAGCTGTGTCAGCATAAAGTGTGCAAGACTTAATATCAATGGACATGGTGTTTTGCAGCCAAGCAATTACAATACCATTGCTTCGTATCCAGTGTTCCATCAGAAAATTGTTGAAATCTGCAGGCTCCAAAGGCTTCCATCGATGAAGCCGTGATTGTTCTTAATTCAAAGTGCTCTTTTTATGGACCTCGCCTAAGCATAATAGCTGATATTGTCAAGCACATGAGTGACAAGAATTGCACCTGAATTGTCATTTCCCCCAAGGGACTGCAGGGATGAGTAGGATCATTAGAATTTGAAGTATGATGAATGTTTGGCATTAGGTTGGTGTTAACATTTTGCTCAGTGCTTGCATTCGAATTTGTTGTATCCACAGTAGTGCTTAGATAGTCAGCCATATCTATGGCTCCAATACCATATAAAAAATAGAAGGGATGAGATACAGCCCTTGCAAAAGAGGAAGCAACACAAAACCAGATGCATGCTTAAAGAATTATTTCACTGAGATTTTTGCATTTTTTTTTTTTATAATTACAATTGTTTGGCCTCACACGTATATGTATACAATGAATAAGAAGAATCTAGAATACTATGACTATTACACAAATTGAACTAATTGGTTGAAAAGAAAAATGCTATACAACAAAAATCTAACAGGAAGAGAAAGTGGTCCCCAATTTACTTCCTTTGCTTTGACCTTTTTACCCTTCATTATCGTGCTTCATCAGATGGCTTTCCTCTTGCTGATCATCAGCTTGCTGCTGTTGGTTATGCATCATCTGTGTTCTACATTTTAACACTTTTTGCATTTTTAATACTGTTTGATGTTGAGCAAATACGCAATTCCCCTTTGAAGAATTGCAATATTTATATTTTAACATTGCAGATAACTGTGCTCCTGAAAGTCTTTTGGGGAGATGCTCGAGAGAAGATATGTGAATCTATTGAAAGTATTCCTCTCGAATGCCTTGTCATTGGAAACAGAGGCCTTGGCAAAATTAAGAGGTTTGATTCATTTTGAAGTATTTTCCATGATTCGCGAGCTTTTACGTAGAGACAGTAATTCTGGAGATATTACTTCACTCTTTTTCAATGGCTGTATGGGTTTCCACTGAACCATTTTACTTAATAAAGCCCTAAGAAGTTATTTTGCCTATTTATTACTCAAGTAATGGTCCCTTGAATCATGTAAATGTTAGCATGAAATATTACCTTCTTGATCATGACCTTTATTGTCCAATCTAGCCACCAAGCATGCCATAAGTAATTCCCTTTTGGAATCTTTCGAAAGGAACTTTAACCGCAGTGTAATTCACCATTTGTGTCCAACATTGTCAGAGAACAAGAAATTTCTTGAATTTCACAATGTTGGTTTTTTAATTCGAGTTGTAGACTAAGTTATTGCTCATTTGTGGGCGCACATCGTCTTTAAAACTAATAGATATTCAGTTTATTTCATTGTATTTTTGCAGGGCCATCATGGGCAGTGTGAGTAATTATGTTGTCAATAATGCTACTTGTCCCGTTACCGTTGTGAAGATTCATGATTAGACCTATGCATTATCAGGTGGAGCTTATTAATGTTGTTTCGTAACTCCCCGATCTTCTTAGTAAAGAAGTCTCTGTTGTCTGTAATTCATTCATGTGGTTGGATTTGTGCGTGTATATTGCTGGCAGAGGATGCTCGTTTCGCTTAAATAAAAATACAGTTGGAATTCATTCTAAATATTTCTGGATTTGTTCATTTGCCTTCGGATGATCATTTTATGATGAGACTGGCTGGCTGGAAGGCCAGTGCTATTAAAGCTCGTTTTGGAAGATGAACTCCACAGGATAACATATTCTGATATGATTTATAATTGGCTAGGGAACCTGAATCATTTAAGTTGTTGCAAAACCGCCCTGTCAGTTTAGAAGCCGCAAACTGGTCCCTGCAGGCCCATGAAAACATTATAAATTATGTGAACGATGAAAATTTACAATCTGAAATACACTTAAACTTGGCTGAAACATTGTATTCTTTTAGTTTCTTAAATGCCAAATATTTTTTAGCACATATTTGGTACAGATTAAAATCCAAATTTTAATATAAATCAAAATCAATAATTAATTTCAACCACATATTTTATGGGTCACACAACTTTTCAACTACGCGTTTCATCGACTTTTATCAAAATCTACTAAAAATTCAATTTTAATCCTCCACCAAACAAGGGCTTAATTTAAAATTTTAGTATTTTAATAATGAACCATCTAGTGTAATAAGTTGCTAATTTAATCCACTAGTTGTTAAGTGACTTATATTCCAACATTTCACGCATACTTTCCATATAATCCAAACGGAAACTATGATATTTTAAAAAGCCATAACAAATCTTATGACACGACATGAAGCAATGTATCAACAAAGCGAAAATTCTTTTCCGTTGAGTCTCTCTAGACTCTAGCTCATGTTCTATTTTTTCGGTGTCTCATAACCAAAACAATTCTACAAGAAAGTATTCACCCAACAGGCTTTACACCATCCATTAGTTGTCAAAAAAAAAAAATTACAATTCATACACACAGTGAACATCATTTCATCATAGGATAGCAAAAAGATACATGTACAGAAAGACCATAATCCATTAAGATAAGTTACATAGTAATCACATCCGTGTGACTTGTTGTACTCCCTCCATCCTGTAACGCAATCTCAGTATTGTCTGTCGCAAGCCTGTGAATGATGTGTATTTAGAAGAAAGTTCATCAAACTACTACTCTAAACACCACACTATAAGAGCAAGATTGGTACAAACTACTGGACATGACCGACAAAATTAAAATGAAGTTAAGCCCCTGTTTGGTACACATTAAAGTTTTCATTTTCATTCTTCTACTCATTTTCAACCACACATTCTTCAATAAAATAATATTTTTTATCACATCATTAACTTTTCCTTCATTTTCAACCACACATTCTCCATCATTATATTATTCCAAAATACATTCTTCCAAAATAATGGGACTCAAACACACCCTAAAATCTTGATGATTGCATAGCCTAGTGTTGTATAATACTATAGACCAAATGAGCTAACAAACAACAATGATGATATGGTTTCCATCAACTATTCTATAATAGATATTAGATAGTACAGAGTTTCAAGATATCAACGGGCAACAAAAATAGATGCTCCTAACATAGTACTAAAATTGAGGCGATGTTTCAAGATATTGTTTCTAACTTACATAACATCACATTGTACCGATATGAACTTGCTTATACAACATTAAGAAAACAAAATATCATCCCATGTAAAACATCAAACTTACCATTTTTCCTCTCAGCACTTGTTTGTAACTATTTAGAAACTAATTATGCAATGCACCAGGATACACAAAATATTTGTTCAAAACAATGTATAAAGGACAAATTCAGGAAAAAAGTAACTTTTTAGCACAACCAAAAACACCCTAAGTTCAATAAAACTAAGAAGATTCATGGTTTTATAAATGAGAGTAAGAAGGTAGAGAATTGCAAAAACCACATAACATGCCATTCAATACCTTTACTTACCTTTCCTGTCATTCACCATCAGCATCAGGTGAAACTAAGCTTTCAATATAGGTAATCGCACCAAGGAAATCAGTCACGTTAGTAATCTTGGGGAACTTAAAAGAATTATCTTTCAGGTTGTAAACTACAAAGGACGACCCAAGGGCCAATAGAACTTCCCCATTCGGTAGTATGCACAATGGTATTGAGTACATGTATTTTCCTGGATCATCAATGTAAGGAATGGAAATAACTTTAGTCCAAGACTCTTTAACCCCATACTCCTTCAAAACCCACACATCTGCACGAGTTTTCTGATAATTGCAAAGCACAGAAACGCATTCTCCTAGAACCCCTAATACCGAGGCAAAATCTCCTTTCCCATAATTTGGTTGCTCTACCATACCATATATCTCCCTCTCTAAATCAAGAGAAACGATATCCCACCCAGAACTGAACCCCTCCCCGGGACTAGCAGACCAGTGGAGCTTCCCCTGCGCAAACATGCCCGAATCATCCAAAGGCACTCCACCCTTAAAATCCTCGATCCTCCTCCAAGAATTAGTCTTCAAACTATAAATCTTTACCATTGTCTCACACCCACCCGCATTTCCAAACGCACAGAAAATCCCCACAACCTTATAATCTTCGGTAGTCTCATCAAAACCAAACCCATATACGATGTAGAAACCCCGACCCATTGGTACATCTACATCGGGCAATTTCTTGGATTTTCTCACAGATGGGTTCCACAAGAACAAATCTTTCTCATTTATTGCAATGCAAATAAGCCCATTGCAAGAACCAACAACCCAAACAGACCTACGCGGATGTTTCCTCGGATAACTAATTGTAGCCGCGTCAGTCAAAGGCTCATACAACAAAGACCTAATCGAACAATTCCTGAGATTAAAACGTGGGTACGAGATAGTAAACATGATACTATGGAAGGTAAAATTAGGGTCATTTGTTGAATTTTTTAGATGGGTTTTTATGAATTGTGTGCTGGAGATTAGGGAAAGCCATGATTTTGAAACGCACTTGAATTTCAAGAGTGATTTTATGGGGAGTCTTAACAGGATTTCTAAAATGATTTCTGATGGATCCCACCCCTAACGTGGTCTCCTCAACCTGATTTTCTTCGAATGTTCTGAGATTGGGGAATCTGAAGAAATTTCTTCCATTTCTTTTGAGATTTGAGAACGGAAGGGTTTACTCTGAAGAAGTTTACTCTGAAGAAGAAAGCAGAATAGGATTGATAGTGCGCAGAGCATAAAACATCTTTGGGTTATTTATAATTAAATATATTTTTTTTCATAAATTGCTTATTTTAACGAATATAAAATAAGTAACTTTGTTATAAAAAAAAATTGGGTAAATAGCACAGAACGTCCTTACCTTTCAATATCATTGTTAGGGTGGGGATTGCACCAGAGGAGTTCCTGATTTTCTTCGAATGTTCTGAGATTGGGGAATCTGAAGAAATTTCTTCCATTTCTTTTGAGATTTGAGAACGGAAGGGTTTACTCTGAAGAAGTTTACTCTGAAGAAGAAAGCAGAATAGGATTGAGAGTGCGCAGAGCATAAAACATCTTTGGGTTATTTATAATTAAATATATTTTTTTTCATAAACTGCTTATTTTAACGAATATAAAATAAATAACTTTGTTATGAAAAGAAATGGGTAAATAGCACAGAACGTCCTTAGCTTTCAATATCATTGTGCAAAACGTCCCTACATTTCATTTTTTGACATTTTCACCCCTAACTTTCACATTTCATTACACAAAAGTTCATCTTTATCCATTTTTTTCAATAAAAGATCATTTTACCCTCATATTCAAATAAAACAAAGAGAAAAAGTTGAATAAAAATTAATTAAATGTATGGTTGAAAATACATAAAAATTTGGATCTCATTAAATGTATTATTAAAATCGAAATTTGAC
>CAIGRP010073256.1:0-13687 GCA_903798385.1 Fraxinus cuspidata | reverse complement strand
TTTTACTATAGTTGGTAGTGTTGGTTAATAGTCAAAATTAGTCGAGTACAACTATTTATCATCACTAGTGATTAATAAAGTCAATGTGACAGTGGGATTACTGGGATTATTGTCAGTAGAGTGCCAATCTCATTAATCGTGATTGATAGCATTATTAAATGGTTTGGCCATGGGAATCAACTTAATAAAGACTTGGAATAAGGTTATGTAGCACCATTAGAGTGTGTAGAGAGAAGAGGCTCTCACTCTGATGGAGATAGGATAGATAGTGGGAGGTATTTATGAAATGAATGATAAAATAAACAAAACAATGCTGTCAACAGTCATTACATTTAGTACAAAGCAGTAAATTTTATTAGATGATAAAATCTTATTCACATCACCAAACACGTCCAAGAGGTGTGGCGGTTACAACATCGAAACTAGTACACTAATATTTCTAGACTTATCACATGTGCAAGCTGACGGAAATATTTCTAGACTTATAACACGTGTAAGCTGAGGGACCGCATTTTAGATCAGAAATTTACGTTATTACACCTAGCACAGCTGAATGGAAAACCTAAATCACCCACATGGTTTTATCTAGCAGGTGATTTTGATCGAAGGCTAAAATTGGTCTGATTAGAACAACAGTGCATCGGCCATTGAGCTGTTTTCCTTCTCCCTTCTAAGTAATTATGATACTAATTGTACTTTACAAGTTTGGTGTGATGTTTAAGCTCAGAGGTCTATTACCATTGAGAAGTTAATGTCTTTGAAACTTAGGCTAATTCGGACGTCGAGCTGAGAAATCAGTTAATGTACGGAAACTAATCATGTCTTATACTTGGCAAGTCTCGTACAGTGAGAATTCAGTTACCATACAAGCTCAGACTAATTCAGAAGCACAATTAGGAATATACATTGTAAGAATCTGTATTTTTAAGTATCAGATTGCACGTGGTTTATGAGAATACTAATTGTACTTTATGATGAGTTTGTTAGGTAGAGTGATTGAGTGGAGAGGGCAATTGACATATGTATACTAATGGATATGAAGTCGACTAATAAGGCCATCAGGTTGAGAAGTCCATTGGTGTACGTGGACTAATAATGTTTGACACTCAGCAAGTCTCGAATGATCTAGAGAATGTTACTTACGGAAAAAAAAAAAAAAAAAACAAAAAACTAGTTGTGCTATTTATGCCATCAGGAATATGGATTACCAAGGAGTGGATTTGAAAAGAGTGAATTCTAATGACATTTTATGTCTCTCGACACCATGTCAAGACTTAATTTATGAGTTTATAACCAGGTTACTATCCTCTTTCCAAGCCAACTTTTTAAGTGACTTAGCCAAATTTTATTTTCGTCGAAAATCGCGTAACAGAGTTTTTAAGCATCAAAGTTTAGTATTTGTCTCAAGACTAATTCTTTTCAAATTTCTGTTTATCTAAGATTTATTTTTTGGGTCATCCTATCCTCGTATTGAATAATTTCATTCATCATTCTTCAATATGTAAGTATTGTATTAAATTCTTTGGAGTTTGCTTATTCTGAATGTAAACCACTAAATAGTGATTTAATGTTTTAGTATAGTTGGTGGTGTTGGTTAATAGTTTAGATTGGTTGAGTAATTAATACAAGTCAACGTGGTAGTGGGTTCACCGTTACTTAGATGGGATAGATAGCATTGTTCAAATGGTTTGTCCAAGAGACCCAACTTCTTAAGTATTTAAAATAATCTTATGTAACATTAGTGTGTGTGTGTGTGTGTGGAGAGAGAGAGAGAGAGAGAGAGAGAGAGAAGAAGAAGAAGAAGAAGAAGAAGAAGCTCTCACTAGGAAGAAGATAGGATGAAATGAATGCGAGGAAAAAAATAAATAATGTATTTAGCAGTCATTATGTTTAGGCTTTACTACAAGTACATCAAGAGTTAAATAATTTACATGTGACACTATGTCAGTGGTTGGAGGGAAAAAAACAATTTCCTTCGACCAAGAGGATGCCACATGTAAATTATGTAACCTTTGATGAAACTCTCATTACATTTAGTACACAATATTAAATTATAATGGACGATACAATCTGAAAACTTCATGTTTTTCCTTCTTTAGTCATATGATATTATCTTATTTGCACTACCAAACCCATCGAAGCAGTGTGATAGTTACAACATGAGTACTAGTACATTAATATTTATACTAGTCCCACGGCATGTTGAAAAGTCCCGTTTTAAATCAGAAATTTTGTTGTTACACCTTGTACAGCCTGATGGGAAACCTAAAAATGTCACAATATGTCTTATTTGAATTCTTTTGTAACAATTAAATATATGCATAGATGTGTGTTTGTGAAAATTTAAATATAAATTTAAACCTTGTTTTACATTAAGATTGACATAATGCAACATTTTATTTTTATTTTGCATATGAAATAAGATGCTAAAATTTGAAAAAGACATTCCCTAACTTTTATCTAAAAAGGTCACATTCTATCTCATTTAAATTATTTAAAATCAATTAAAGAGATGCACATGTGTATTTGTGAAAATTTAAATATGAATATGAATTCAAACCTTATTTAACATCAAAAAATGAGATGATATAATACTTTATTTGTATTTTACATATAAATAAAGATGCTAAAATTTGAAAGTGACATTCCTTGTCACTTTTTTCTAAAAGGTTGCAGTCTATTTCATTTGAATTATTTAAGATCAATTAAAGAGATGAACATGTATATTTGTGAAAAATTAAATGTGAATATGAATTCAAACGTTTTCATTTGTTATGGAAGCAAATAAGAACAAGATAACAAATATAAAAGAAACAAAATGAATGAAATTGTTGTCCCAATAAAATGTACAACAAGCGTTGTTAAAATGTCTAAGTTTTGACACTGTTAAAAAGACACTAAGTTGTCTTTATTGTCATTGATTACTGCATGCTTATATTTATATATAACCAAAATTTGGCAACAATTTTAAGAAGTTCAAAGTGTAAAAAAGTGACAAAGGGTGTGGGTAATAATCTAATGAGCATCGATGCTTATATTATGTTATGCAACAAAAAACATGTCTTATTAATTCATTGATGGATAAAGATTTGATAGATCTCAACATTTGAATTAAATGTATTATCCATCAATAAATTAAGTGTTTAACATAAGATGAGCACTGATGCTCACTAGATCGCACACACGAATTTGATCTTCTAAAAATCATGCTTAACTTATGCTAAACATTGTGCTTAGTTGGCATTTAAATTATAATAAAACAAATCTAGTTAGGGATCCACATATTAACTTAAATAAATTAAAATCGATAATCCATTTTAAAATCAATTACGTTATTTTCAATTAACCTCGTCAATTACGCAGCCATCCTTTTCTCTCTCTTTAATTCTCAACCTCAACCATTAACGACCTCATAGATGTGGAAAAAAGTTCAGTTCGATAAGAACCCCTTTGTTTCTGTCCTATTCTCATTTTGAGTTGTCTTCTCTTTGGAGTTGGCCTTCTTCTCTTATAATTATTGTTGAATGCAGAAGCAGCATCATATATGATATTTCTCACTTTGCAAACCTATTTTACGCCAAAATCATTTTATATTATTGACCCACTTGAATTCATATATATATATTTTTTATTTTATTTATTTATTTATTTTTTGTGAGTTTTGGGCTGGGGTGAGTGATGAGAAATTACATAATTTTTTGGGATACACTAACAGCAGCAGGCTGCTTCTCTAGGCATGGCATTGGGTATATATGTATGCTAAATTGTTAGTGTTAATATGTTTATCATATCATTTGGTTGAATTTGCTATTTTCTTTGTTAATGTTAATATAATTAATTTTCTCTAGGTCCAAATGACGAAGTTTCCCATGATTTATTTTTTAGAACTTTCGTATAAGTTACTTTTTATAAACCAATTCCGATATCAAGAACGTTTTAATATCACTTGTTGAGAAACCGGCCAAATAATTAAAGATGAAAAATATGAAATTTAATGGATCACACAACAATCAAGAAAATTGTGGAAGATGAGAATTTATTATACCAAAAAACAAACAATTGTTTTACAAGACCATCTCAACCTAATCTAAACAATTCTCTATTGTTTCTAATGTATACAACAATGATTTAATTGTTATAATATCTTTTGAGTCTTACATTTTCTTCATTGTCAAGTGTCTATACCTTGTTGAGTATTTATAGAAGCCAAGCCTCTAAGTTGTAGAGTCAAAAAAAAGTCCTTAATTCAATCAAACTCCCAAAACACCATAAAATTTTATTCATAATCAATCTGGACTTCTAAACTAAGATTAAACAAGCTTCCTTCGTGCAACTAACTTCTAAATCACATAAAAATTTTGTCACATACCAACAAACTCTACATTGACACAAATTTCATAACAAGAAATTAAATATCCACTTTTCAAGTCATTCTCCAACTCTTTCACCATATCCCAACTGGACACCTCATGCCACCGCCGAGCACGCCATGTCCCTTCCGGGCATACTTAGCAACTGTGAACTACACATCCTTGCTTAAATCATCCCGTTCACTTCCAGCTCCAACTGAGTCAATAAACCTACTTGAACCACCACAAGCAACCCCATCTCCACATGAGTTATCAAACCTGCTCAAATCACCATAAGCAACATGATCAACAAGATTACAACCAGCTCCACCTGAGCTACTAGAAATTTTTCCAGTATTATTGCTCAAATCACCACGAACAACCCGATCAAAACCAACTCTACCCGAGTTACCGCTTACTAAACCATAAGTTGTAGCTGCATCCTCTGTGATCGTCGAACCTTCCAACATATATAACTGGGACTTTCTCCATCCCCTCAATATAACTCGTACACTCTTGCTAACTTTCAGAATTCCACCTCCACAGGTATACCTGTACCGTTTTGAATCAAGAGTACTCAAATAGATCAGATTTCTGTTTATACTTGGAACATGTCGAACCTGGCCAAGTGTTCTAATCATCCCATTCAGCACTTAATTTTGACGTTACCAATCCCCAGATAATCTACAAGGCTCATTGCTTCCCGTCATCATTGAACCCCTTGTAACCATTTCATATGAAGAAAACCAATCCTGGTTTGAACACATATGAAAAGTGCTAGCTAAATCAAGAACCTAATCCTCGTCAGGTTTGGAGTCACCTTCAGTAATTGCCAACAAATCTCCATCACCGTTCTCTTCTACAAGATTAACATTACCGAAATTTTCTGATTGTTCATCTTGATCTGTAGTAGCAAACCTCTTCCTCCACTTATAGCAGTCCCTCTTCATGTGTCCCTTGTTGTTGCAATACCAACAGATTATAGTGTTGTTGTTGCTATCATTGACTCTACCCTTTCCATGACTACCCTTCTTCATCTCACAAACAACAAGACCTTCTCCATGAGCCTCAAAATCAACGACCAAATATTTCATCTTCTCCTTAGAATAAAGCGCATCATATACCTCGTCAATTGTAAGAATATCCCGATTATAGAGAATGGTATATCCAAAAGTCATATATGAAGGCATCAATGAACATAAAAATATCAGCCCTAAATCCTCTATCATAGTTAACCTCCATCGTTTCCAAATCAACGATGATTTCCTTGAACACTAATATATGAACTTCCAAAGATCCACCTTCCGTCAAGCGATGAGAATACCAGCGATGTTTCAAGTGAAACTTACTTGTCAATCTTTTTATTATACGAAGTTGCTCTAACTTCAAGCAAAATGCATCGGCACTTTTCTCCTCTACCACGTCCTAAAGAATATCATTAAAAAGATGAAGATGTATTTGAGATAGGGCTTTTCGATCCTTCCGTTGTTTCTCCTCCGCGGTCATTGTTGCAGGCATTCTATCAATTCTTAACAAAGCATCATCAAGATCCAATTGAGCAAAAACCGCTTGCATCTTGATTTGCTACAATGAAAACCTACTGTTACGACCCAAAGGCGGAATTTCAAATTTCAAAGTTGTTATCCCTGAATAATCGATCTTATTCCAACCTCGCTTTAATAATTAATTTGGACCTCCCAAAAAACCGCCAAAAAACCATTGGCTCTGATACCACTTGTTATAAACCAACCCCGATATCAAAAACGTTTTAATATCACTTGTTGAGAAATCAGCCAAATAATTAAAGATGAAAAATATGAACAATATGAAATTTAATGGATCACACAACAATCAAGAAAATTGTGAAAGAGGAGAATTTATTATACCAAAAAACAAACAATTGTCTTACAAGATTTGATCCTATCAATCTAATCTAAACAATTCTCTCTTGTTTCTAATGTATACAACAATGATCTAATTGTTATAATCTCTCTTGAGTCTTGCCTTTTCTTCCTTTTTAAGTGTATATACCTTCTGGAGTATTTAAAGAAGTCAAATCTCTAAGTTGTGGAGTTCAAGATGAAAAAGAAGTCCTTAATTCAATCAAACTCCCAAAACATCATGAAATTTTATTCATAATCAAATTGAACTTCTAAACCAAGATTAAACAAAATTCCTTCATACAACAAACTTCTAAATCACATAGAATTTTTGTCACAACCCTAACATTATTGTACCTGAATATTTGTGTTAAATTATTGAAGACTACATTGATTCAAATCTCACATTTTTAATGCTTATACGTGTCTCCTAGTTGCTGAATATTACTATTGCAAGGCAAGAAAAAGGGATAAAACAAGTAATCAATCCAAACAAAAATGTTGAAGAAAGTGGACAACTTCAATGCTCTTCTACTTCTACCTTCTTTAAGTGGAAGACCATTGCAATTTGCTGATCCACACAATCCATGTCCTCATTGTCAACAATAAGAAAATTGAATCTTTTTGTACATATAATTTTTTTCTTTGAGAATTTCATTTTTCGGTCTTTTCGTTCTTGTTTGTGTACAATAAAGAATGTGGTTAATGACATGTTACCTTCTAGTGAATTAATGATAAAGTTAATTTAGACATTAATGGACAACCTTATACTTTTTTGATTGTCAATAGTGGCAATCTAGATCTCATGTTTGATTTTTAGTGGATTGTTATTTATTGTATTTGCATCACCAAGTTAAAGCTTGTCAAATGCTATTGTTGGAAGTAAACCATTTGCATCAGCTAAGGGGTATCCTTATTCAGTTCTCAGTAACGCGGCCCATACTTGTTCAATTCCAAAGTCCATTCACTGAAAAGATGCGAGCTTGAGTCATCTTGATATGAATCTATCCATTCGACTTAATATTCAACCCACAGTGCTCACTCTTTATGTGTAGAATCTCACCATTCCAGATTCTATCAAGTACTGGATCTTTTCTTAATTTGTCCCATGTCTATTCATCCTGGCAGATAGAGATATTTGTTTAGAAAGTCTCCATACCTGTTCTCTTTGAGACTATGTAACTTCAAGAACCACAGGTACAAAATTACCAAAAGCAACCAAATTATAAAAAAATGAAACCTTGGATTGGCAAATGTAAAACGTACTCTTCAAGAAAAAAATAATGGAGCAGAAAACAATTGTATTAACTATCAAACACTTCTCACAAGCACTGAATATGAGTTAAAAGAAAAGAAATTGCAAGAATCAGAGATAAAAACAAAAATTCAAATCAAGAAAAAGCATAAAAACGATAAGAATTAAAGATCCAATCTTTATGGGAAAAAGACTAATAAAGAAAGGTACAATCAAGGGTTTAAAAGATTATCACTAACGAAATAAAAATATAAGTACAAAAAGAAAAATTTGGAGATCTGTGGCTGATCACATGTGGGAAAACAAATTAAGGACATTTTTGGGATTAAAAGTTGATTGCAATCAATTTCAAATCCATTGTTTCTTCTTGATTTCAAATCCATGTGGGTGGTCATTAGTCGATATATATACATATATATGTGTGTGTGTGTGTGTGTACACACACACACACACATATATATGTATATATATGATTAAACAAATATTCTTATGGTATGATTAACTCTTAATCCTACAAAAAGATAAAAGAAAAACCATTAAGCGGAAAATGACAAGAAATTCAAAAAATTGGCAAATATTAAAAAGAAGTGACAAAAACTAAAAAAAGTGATAAAATCTCAAAAAGAACAAAATCAATTTGGCATAATTAATACAAAAAATTGTAGTTCTAATCAATTTTAAGGATATTAATCTAATATTTTATTTTTTAAGAGGAGTGGACCTAATTTTTTCTTTAATTTATATGCCTAAAAAATATTGGAAAATACTAGAAAAAATTATTATTTGAAAAATACTGTTACAATTACAAAAGTTACATTTTTGTTACTTTTTCATTAAAAGAATATATTGTCTTACTCTTTGATTAGAAAAGTTACATTATGTGTCACCTTTTGTTAAAAAGTCATATTTTCTTGCTTTTAGTAAACAAATGTGGCATTTCTCGGGTTCAAAAAACAAAACAAAACAAAATTCCAAGAAAGAATATTAATCCTGGATTCTCTTTTATCTAAGGATGTCAATTTGGCTTGTCGACTCGGACGGCCCGTGATTCGACGTGGGAAAAGCTCGAGCCGGCTCAGCTTGCGATTCGATAGAATCAAGCCGAGGCCCATTTTCGGCCATTGAGCAAATTTATAAAAAGAAAAAAAAAATTTAAAACTTTGGCAGCTATGTGTAGCTACCTGTATTGCAGACAGTGCTGCCTTTTTAAAAATAATAATAAAAAAAAAATCAAGAGCCGGCTTGAGTCGAACCTAGATTTTTTGGTCGAGCAAAAGCTCGGCTCGACTCGACTCAGACCAAAAAAAACTCGAACCATTTTTACTCGAGTTAAGCCCGAGCTTCGAGTTTTAGCTCACTAGCTATCTCGGCTCATTGACATCCCTACTTCTATCTGTGATTTTTTCTGTTGAAAAATTGCAAGTCTTTACTTTTTCATTAGCAAGTTTGGCACCTCCAAGTTTTACCAAGCAGATTCAAAATTCCAAGGAAAAAACATTGATTTTCAGATTTCTCCTCTTCACGACTCCTCTGTTAAAAAGTCACACTTCTTTACTTATCATTTCAAATCCACATCTCCAAAAGTTACCAAAATAGAACCAGGATTCGAAGAAAGAAATGTTTAAATATATCTTATAACTATTTTTCAAAAAGTCCATAAATTATTTATCTAAATTTCCTTTTTTAATTTTTAATAAAATTATAATGAAGGCCCGTGGACCTAGCATGGTCTAGCCCTAAGCTGAACCAGCTAGGGAAACGGCCCGACGCACCTCATAAATTCACCCAACCACTTACTTCAAAGAGTACCACTGCTATTTTTTGAGTATAATCCTGGTATACTTCTACAATCGTCTTTGTGGTTCCTACCTTTTCCCTATGCCCAAGTCACCAAGACTGGCTAAAACAGCAAANAGTTTATTGGAATCAGAGCTTTTTCAAGCATTCTCATAGTAAGAAGGTCGAACAAAGCCAATCCAGTTACGAGTACGAAATGCTTCACATACAAGTCTGATAGCACAATAAGGCAGTTACACTCCTCCACCTAGCATTTCAGTTCAAATACTATTGAGCCCGAAGCTAGTCCAACCCGACTCATTTGCACCCCCACTTTGAGGATTTATCAAAGAATAATGCTATCCTACTCTATTGAAGTTTATAACCAATGCATTGTCACATTATCCAATATATAACTGTTGCATAAAAAGTTGATAGACTTTAGTATAGATGAATAGCATTATTCGCAAAATAGTGATGGTGGACACAAATGTCAAATCAGGCCTAAATCTTGTGGCAGCTTACGAGTGAAACTCTTCTAAACTGTAATGAGCTTCATCATGATCGTTGTAGTACACTTGCATGGAATTGTGTCCTCTTATTTCTGAAATTTACAATCGTGTAGCTCAAGTGATTCGTTTGATAGGCTGGAAAATTCCAAAAATGGAAATGCAGATTAAGACGAGAAAATATAATCCCTACACAAATCCTCAACACGAGTATTCTAAGTAATATCTATTCTACATCATCCTATTTCAAGATCCTATTTCAAGACTTAAACTCTAGTTTCATCACTATCTTTGGGGACAGCCAAAGATACAGAACTAGTCAGTTTTCTG
Source organism: Fraxinus cuspidata (assembly GCA_903798385.1). Lineage (NCBI taxonomy): Eukaryota > Viridiplantae > Streptophyta > Magnoliopsida > Lamiales > Oleaceae > Fraxinus > Fraxinus cuspidata. The sequence continues at coordinate 3,588 of CAIGRP010073256.1, read as the reverse complement.
AACCTCTGTTGAACTTTTTGCATCACTTTGGTTGTTTTGGGTCGAGAGATTTGAAACCCAATGACATCTAAGTACCAACCACCCCCTCCCTTGAAGCCAATAATTTGGGCACCTTCCATTGGAAAGGAGAATGGTGTTCCTTCTTCCACTCCAAATGGCCCAAAGTTCTTGGATTGCTCTTAAACGTGAGTAATTGGGTCACAGGGCAGCCACCTTGAACCACCGGTGAGTAGTATCGACTCATTGTAACACCCCGAAGGTTTTATAGAATCTATATGATATGTTATAGTAATTTTGGAAAGTTGAGGGACTGAAGTGAAATAGTATTAAATTCAACTTTAATTGAGCCAAATAATTCGATTTTGATAGAGTGAAGATAAGTATATCAATATTGGACTTGTTTTATAGTTCATATTAAATGATGTATTATAGACTCGAGAAAAAGTTAATTCGAATAAGTCATTCCTAAGTTATTGAAGTTTAAAGAAGCTATCATTAATTTGTATTTGATTTAAGTTGGTTATTGATTTATGATGTTGATGGACGTGTGATGATATAACTTTTTAATCCTTGGAATAGAATGAAAGATTAATTTGTTATCCTAACTTAATCCAATTTAAACATTGTTTTACTAATTGCTTAGAAAAACATATATTTGATATATGTTTAATCAAATTCTTATCCAACTTTTTGTAAACCTATTCTTATCCAAAATTTTGGACGACACGCCTCACACTCCTAAGTGCATCAAAACTCATTTTATGATATTGTTGGCCAGTTTTATTTAGGATTGTATCATTATTTCGTGTTCTATTGAGTATTCTTAGATACTCACACTTTTTCCCTACTCCTTCGAGTTAAAACGGGTAGTTGGTCAGAGGACGATGAGGTACAATCGTGTTGCGAGGACTTATGGGACTCAATAAATTAATCCGGTGTAACAAGACAAATTTTTACTATTTTTGTCATATGAAAAATTCTTTTATGAATTTGGAACATGATCTTATTTGGTTATATATTTTCATATGTTGACTTGATGGTGACTGTGTTAATTATTAAATTTGCTTATTTATCGCAAATAGTGTTTGAAAATACGTAGTTCGACCCTAACAACACCTAGAAGGGGGGGTGGATAGGTGATTATGCGGAACTAAAATTACTAAATAATTAAATAGCAACAAGTCACTATTAATTATTATTTAGATGATTAATCATGCAATTCAATTATTCGTATGTTGCAATACCGCAGTTGAGTAAGTAATAAACAAACACAAGAATTGATCACGGAGAAACCCAACTGAGTAAAAACTACAGGCACTTTGCCAATAAAAAATTCACTATTAACGATTTATAACTTACAGTCTACCAGACTAGACGACAACACGTACTATCTAATCTCCTGATTGTAATTTCAACAGCTCTCCTGGATTCTGTGATCCTGCACCAACTCCCAGCTACATTTTCCAAAGCTCTCCTGGATTGTGCTATCCTACAGTAGTTCCTAGTTTTGTGAAATCGTCTATATCTTGTGGATGCACGAAGAACACCGCGTTCTTCAACGACTGAAACTCCAATCACCTTCTCTTGATCTTCAAAAACTTTGACAAATATGAAGGAAGTAGTAGTTTGGTATTTGAATTTTGGATATGATGTTTTTTTCATCGCCAAGAACAATTCACAATGAAAATGAAGGTTGAAATCTGAAGAGGATGAAAAGAATATGAAAAGCTAAGTATTTGCTCAATGATCAACCTACAAAAAATTGTTTTATGGCGTTTTCTATTTATAGGTTAGGTTAAGGAATGAATGGACCGGAAAAAAAGCCTTTAAAAACGAATTAAAACTTTCTTAAATAGTAATGTAGCTTGAGCGAGAGCTCAGCGACAATCGAGCAACAGACTGTAGCTCGAGCGAAGTTAAGACGACAAGCTAGCGATGGTGTTACTGTTTTTTACGCTCGAGTCAAGTCTTGGCGACAGTCTAGCGAAATTGTGGCGCCGTTTTTTCTTCTTTTCCATTTTCGACCCCTGAGCTTAATATAGCACAACTTTCTATTATTTGCAGATTACTCCTGACTTTTTACAACATATCAATGTAAGTTACTTTTGTTTACAGATTTGCTAATTACATTAAATACCTAACAAACTTTCTATTTGGCATTCTGTGACAAAACTACAATCTAAAGTCAAGGCACTAATAAGATAAAAGAATAGACTCAAAGATCGACACAACAGAAAAAACTATCTTGATCGAATTCTGCTTTTCATATATCAAAACCTGTTTCTTGAAATAGACAACTCAAATATCAGATGTAAAATATATGTAAAACAGTATTAAGTATAAAACCAATTTAAACAGTTAATCGAGCAGTACTAAATGTAAAAATGATTAAAGCAGTTAATAACTTATAATTCATTTTTTAGTGTCATATCATATGCTAGATTAAGATGTAATATCAATGCAACCCAACATACCAAAACGAAACATTGATAATACTAAAACATCAAAACTTAATTAGCAATACTTGATTTATCAATTCATCAAAAATTTGTAGATCACGATATCAAATCAAAATAGTCATATACATCCAAAAATATAAAGTTTATCTACTCCCCATTTTTGTCACAAAATGACAAGGGACCAAGAAATAACATACAATAACTCAACTATGCAAGTGTTATCAGTTACAAGTATAAGCAATGAACAATAAACATTCTCACATAGATGACCCAAGTTAAACATGGAGTAAATTGTATAAGTGACCCATATATGTAAAGTACCACCAATTTTCTGGTAGTAGGACTCCAAACTTTAATTTTGTAGAAAGGACATGCATAATACCACTGTCAATAATGATATTCCCCTACTTATGAAAGTCAAACCAAGTAAAACACATTAGAACCTATATATAAAAGCTCATTGTGAATAGATAATTTCATTTATCCCCCTGAATTCTAGCAAATATTTTGCACAACCATGGAACTCATAATTTTTTCTTTTTCACATCTTAAGTGCAGGCTCCTTTCTATTAAGTGATTAAAATGACCCATGTAACAAGTTTTAGGCTGATTAATCCAAGTCAGTTGACCATAGGTATCAGGTTATGAGAAACTTCGTAGGGTTAATCCCTCAAGTCAAATAGACTTCGAAAAGTAGCAAAAGATATTGAGCATTTTTCTTTATTGTATATATTTTTTTGGCTTATATCAGGGACAAACCTGAGCTGAGATCTAATAAATAAAGTCAATTCATGTCCAAAGTCACCCCACTAACATGTGACTGTCATTCGAAATCTTATACATACTGTAGAGTCCCACTAACAAGATCATAGTGTGTGCAGTGCAGATGGTATATGAAGAGACCTATACAAAGTACTACATACATAACAGAAGCCAACAATGGAAATTATGTTACAGCTCATCAAATAAACTCATGCATGATCACAACCAACAAAATCAAGTTCAATGTATGTTCAGTTGTAAACAAACGATCCCACATGTATATCAATTTATTATTTCAACGTTCCAAATATTATATATATGTATATTTGTTTAATTTAATGCATGAATGCATTAAGCACACAAAAAA
>CAIGRP010073248.1:0-36481 GCA_903798385.1 Fraxinus cuspidata | reverse complement strand
AGAGTTATTTGGATGAACTTTCAAGATTTCGGTCTCAAATGGCTAGAGACTTCATGTACAAAAGATGCTTACCAGCAAACAAATTATTTCTTCTACCCTTGCCGACACTCAAAGGACAGACAACAATTCAAAAAGCCGGGAAGGAAGGAGAATAAATCAAAAGCAAAAGCAAAAGGAATAAACTTTTCCTTTTTTCAAAAAGAGCAATCAAGTATCAAGCTTTATCAAAAGAANATGTACAAAAGATGCTTACCAGCAAACAAATTATTTCTTCTACCCTTGCCGACACTCAAAGGACAGACAACAATTCAAAAAGCCGGGAAGGAAGGAGAATAAATCAAAAGCAAAAGCAAAAGGAATAAACTTTTCCTTTTTTCAAAAAGAGCAATCAAGTATCAAGCTTTATCAAAAGAAATGTCAAAGTGGAAGACAAGTGGGAGACAAAAGCAGCCTGCTTTATTCTACTTTTCAAAAGCAAGATTCTTATTTCAAATACAATGTAATTTCAAGTCCGAAACCTTAGTATAAGTATGTGCTCATTCTAAGGTTTTAGGCAGAGCGTGAAAATATAGAATTCTCTTATTTTCTCTGCATCTCATAATTAGGATCAAAATCTTGTAATTTTTTCAATATCAATAAAATTTTTCATACTTCAAATTTTTTGTTCTTCAACTATTCCATCTCCTTGCACCATCTTCCCGCCCCTGGGCCTCTTTTGGTAAGAATAATAGAAAAATATTATTCGAATTATGAAATAATTTAAAAGATGTTGATCTTCAAACCCAATGTTGAATTTTCAAAATCTTGATGTAATTAACTTTCAATTCCTTGTTAAGGCTTTATCTCATCTCTCAAAATATAGTAATTGACCTATTGTTCTTGATAAATTTGATGACAATATTGTGTAAAAGAGGCAAGAGAGGGGTTTTTCAATGTGTAAACCTCGTTATCTATTTATAAGAGTAAGAAAATAAGTCGAAATAGCGTTCAATTTGAGTTATAAAAGAGTTTCAATTGCAAAAGGAAGTTACTAATTCATCTGCGAAAATGGCCTAAGCACACCAGCATAACTATCGTGCATGCGCCATAGAGCCAAATAGCTCTCAGTTTGCGAAAAATAGTACCGCGCGCACCATGAATTTTCCACGCTCTCGCGCAGGTTCGCTTTAGTTTGTCTCTGAGCAATTTTTAGTATTTTAGTTATAACTTTTCCTACAAATATCTGTTTTAGTATTTTAGTTATAACTTTTCCTACAAATATCTGATTGGGGTGATTCAAAATGATTTGGAGAGATAATTCAAAAGGCTAAAATTCTTCAAAAAAATACAATGTTTCAAATTTAAACGTTTACTATCCAAAAAATGAGTCTTAAGTTGAGAATAAAAATCCGAAGCATAACTTCTTTCGTTGGAAAACGATTTGTGAAAATACTTCCACTATATTTCACTCATTTGACCTCCAATTGCATCAAATTAATTCTATATGATCTTCAATCATCGTTTGTCGTCCGAATCAACTATTGAATATTTACACTTTGGTCCTCAAACTTTGAATTTCCTTCATTTTTCACACGTTATTTTCTTTCTTCCAAGTCCACCAATTGGCATTGGTTTCAATCTAACAAATATATTTAACACAAAATTAAGTTAATTTTGTACAAAATACACTTATATTTCAATTTTAATTTGTTATTTTTTGTACGTTGATGATGAACTAATTTCTTTGGGCTATCCCGAACCTTTGATTTCATTTATGATTTTTTTTTAAATTTTTAGTTGAAAATTGTATATTATTTTTGCTATTATGTTGATATAATTCATTTTATAAGTCAATAATTGATTTAATTGTGGGTGGTGATAAGTCGAGAGGTGAATGATTTATTTAGACTAAGTAGTAAAAAATTGATAGTTTTGCTAGAAGATAGGGATATACTTCTAGGGTTGTTCCGCTAAGTAAATGGATTTATTGGTGATTCAGGTTGAACATAGAGATATAATGAATTTACTTACTCATGTACAATTGATTTTTTTCTCTAGAGCGATTGTCAATTAATTTTGAGAAAGTCGGTTGGATATATACGTCAATTAATTTAATTACTTCGTAGGTTGAATCAATCGGGGAAAACTATGGAGAAGTTGGTGGTCTTTACATTTATTTTCATCAAATTAGATCTTAAAAGTCGGAATTTCAGTCTTACCACACTTTTAAATCACTCCATTTAATTTTGAGTTTATCAAATAAAATTAATAATTAAGTAGAATTTATTTAGTGGGATGATAATCTGAATTCTTCAGATCCATTTTACTAATTTAGACATGTTGTGCACTTACAATTTTATCTTACCAACTTTTTGATATTGTAGTCGGGGACTACTTTTTATTCATTAACAAGACAGATCTTCTTCCATGCAATTCGCATATTGAACGCACTTGCAGACAAAGACTCATAGAACAAATAGAAAAATAAAAAATTTACAACAAATCTCAACAACAGACAAACAAGTTGATAAGGAAACTTTACAGGTTTCACAACACCAATATTTTCTCAAGAACAATCTAGCAATGATTATCCTCCATTTGGAAAACCAAACTCCCAACTAAGGGCATACATCATTAATTTGTTTGCCTATACACTAAAATTCCATGGATGGCACAATGATCCGAACACCCATCTATTACACTTTTTATATATTTCTCTATCATTTTTTTCAGTATTCTAAAAAGCGTAAAATGAGCGAAGCATAGAGACCAAGATTTGGCTTAGTCGAGCCAAAAACATTAAAAAAAAAAAGCGTTTCTCATTTCAACAAAAAATAAAAATAAAATTAAAAGTAACAAAAATAATAAAAAAATGAGAAAAAGCGCGAGACGACATTTTTCTCCCGCTTCGCGCCTAGGCGTGTTAAAAATACATTACAAAAGAGGCCATTAGCTTAGTGATCATTAATCATCCTTTATAGGCGTGTGAAGCATAACTCAGTTGGCACATGTGTAAGCTGATTGTGCAGTTTTGGGGCCACAAAATTGTTGTAACAATATTGATTCTTCACGTGTAATTTCCTTTCCTTTCTTGCTCCCTACTCCAGTATCTTGTATATATTGTTGGTAGTTGTAACATTGCATAATATGATTGAGCTTTCATCTTTTGCTCCATTTTATTTTAGCAATCAGTTAAGCTCCTCTTTCTTAGGATCTCAACTTGATATCAGAGCAATATGGCTAACACCGGATATGATGATAACATACAATCAGCACAGCCAACTACCAGCAATCTGATGCCTTCAATGGTGGGAGGAAATCAGATGCAAACTCTTGGAATCAGTCTAACTCAAGTTCCATCAGTGAGACTTGACAGAAACAACTTTCTGTTATGGAAAAATATGGTGATGCCGATCATCAAAAGTCACAACCTGGAAGGATTCATCACTGGAACCAGAAGCTGTCCAGCTGAGTTCCTAGCTACACGAACCACTGGCTCAATTTGGGTCACAGTCGAAATGGCTCCAAATCTTGAGTATGGAAAGTGGGTGTCAACAGATCAACTATTGATGGGTTGGTTGTACACCTCAATGATACCAGAAATTGCAATGAAAGTCATGGGTCATCTAAGTCTTATGAACTCTGGAATGCTGTCCAAGAAAGTTTTGGAACCATGATCGATCGAGGGTCACCTTTCTTGTTAGTGAACTTCAGAAAACTAGGAAGGGAGCAATGAGTGTTGATCAGTACCTCAACACTATCATACAACTTGCGGACAATCTTGAAATTGCTGGTAAAGTCATTCCTCATGCTGATCTTGTTACTCAAGTGCTTGCTAGTTTGGATGAAGAATATACTCCTATAGTAGTACAAATAAATAGCAGGGAATTGATATCTTGGCATGAATTGCAGTCAGTGCCCATGACTTATGAAAGCAGAATTGAGCACCTCAATACTTTAAAAAATGGTATATCCTCAGTCAACTTAAATGAAGCCTCAGCCAATTTCATCTATAGCTCAAATATTAACAGAGGAAGAATGTTCAACTATGTTGGTAAAAGCAATAGCTATAGAGGAGGCAGGATTAGAGGTAGATGAGGTGGACTATTTGCTAACAAAAGCATGCCAAATCTGTGGTTTGAACAATCACACAGCAACTAAGTGTTTTAACTGGTTTGATGAAAGATATTTGGGTGCCAAACCTGAAACTCACTATCAAAACTCCTCAGAACCAGCTGCTTTTATAGCTTCCTCCAGAACTGTGGCTGATTCAACTTGGTTTGCAGGCTCAGGTGCTAGCAATCATGTCACAGCTGATAATGGAAATCTGATTGAGGCACTTGAGTATGGTGGTAAGCAAAAACTTGTTGTTGGCAATGGTAATAGACTTCATATCTCTCACATTGGCACAAATTACCTCAATACACGAAATAACAAGTCACTAGTCCTAAACAATGTCTTGTTAGTTCCCTCAATCAAGAAAAGTCTGCTAAGTGTTTCACAGTTAACTTTTGATAATAGAGTATTCATGGAATTTCATTCTGACTCTTATGTTGTAGGAGACCAATGAGGTACTGCTGGAAGGGAGAATTAAAGATGGACTGTATCATATTGAACTACCTGATCAAGTTAACCAGCTTCCTATCTCAAAGTCTGCTTACTCAAATAAATCAAGACCTTCTATTTTTGATGCTCGGTCCAAAGATGCCACAAAGTATAAGTCTAATTTAAAATTGTCGCACATGAGGCTTGGACATCGCTAAAAATCTGTAATGTCCCAAGTCCTTGAACTCTATAATGAAAAGCTTAAAGTGACTGAAGTTAATCGTTTTTGTGATGCCTATCAACTTGGAAAAACATACTATCTACCTTTTAAACTTTCAACCTCACACTCATCATCGCCTCTTGAACTTGTTCTCACTGATGTCTGGGGCCCTGCACCCCCTCAATCAACATCTGGATTGAAGTATTATATCATATTCATTGATGATTATAGCAGGTTGACATGGATATATCCTATGAGGAACAAATCTGAAGCCCTGAATTCCTTTATTCAATTAAAAATTTTAGTTGAAAATAAGTTCAATAAGAAAATTAAAACTCTTCAATCTGATTGGGGAGAGGAATTCAGAGCTTCTACTGAATTCACCCTACAATCAGGTATTCACATGAGGTTTTCATGTCCTTACACTTCATCTCAAAATGGGAAAGCTGAAAGAAAACATCACCGCATCACTGAAACCAAACTAACCCTTCTTGCTCAAGCTAACTTGCCATTGCACTACTGGTGGGAGTCATTCTATACTGCCACCTATCTCATTAACAAACTGCCCACACCCGTTCTTCAATGAAGTCACCTTGTCAAGTTCTAAATGGTGAACAAACAAACTATAAGTCACACAAGGTTTTTGGATGTGCTCGCTTTCATTGTCGAAGACTTTATCAGCCTCACAAGTTGAGTTTCCATTCTACTAAATGTGTCTTTATTGGATTCAGCAATTCCCATAAAGTTTATAAGTGCCTTAGCTCTACTGGAACATTTTATTTATCTAGACATGTTGTCTTTAATGAAATGGAATTCCCTTTTGAGCATGACTTTCTAAATAGAAGTAGCCACCCATCTGAAACCATTATCCAATATATGCCACTCAACATTCCTTCTAACACTGGTTTTGTAAGCTCATCTGATACACTTCACTCTAGTTCAACTCAACCAGCAGTATTTCAAACTCCTATTCAACCAGAAGAAATTGAAACTGAGACACTAGAGGTTAATGAGAATGAAAGTGCAGAGATTATACATGAGCGCATTGAAAGGGAAACTCATGAAGATACTGCAGGTACCGAGGCAGAAGAAATTGAGCCCAATATTCAGATAAATCCGAAAGAGATAGAAGGAAGAAGGCAAAATGTTGAGCACTTTATGATTACCAGAAGTAAAGCAGGTATTTTAGAACCTAAAGTGTACACCACACTTTTCAAAGAATCCAGAACTGAACTAAGCGAGGCAGAACCCAGTGATACCTCTGAAGCACTGTCTGATAAGAAATGGAAAGTAGTTATAGAAGAGGAGTTCAAAGCTCTAGTAAGGAACAAAACCTGGACATTAGTGCTACCCTTGATCAATCAAAAGGTCATAGGAAACAAGTGGGTTTTCAGACTTAAAAGAGACATTGAAGGAAAAATTTTGAAGTACAAGGCAATGCTTGTTGCAAAGGGTTTTTTACAAACTTCAAGCATTGATTAACATGAAACTTTTAGTCCAGTAATCAAGGCTTCCACACTAAGAATAATAATATCACTTGCTGTGCCTAAAGGTTGGAATGTTGGACAAGTTGATATTAATAATGCCTTTCTTAATGGAAGGCTGAATGAAGTAGTCTTTATGAAGCAGCCAGAGGCCTTCATTGATAAAGCCAATCCAACCTTCATTTACAGGCTTGAAAATGCTCTTTATAAACTGAAACATGCCCCTAGGGCGTGGTATGAAAGCTTAAAAGGGACACTCGTAGATTGGAAGTTCATCAAATCCAAGGTAGATAGTTCCTTGTTCTTTTACATGTGAAAGGCAAGTAATTTTTTGTTTGGTGTATGTTGATGATATAGTAATCACTGTAAATGATCACAAGTCACTGCAATGCTTCGTTGACAAGCTTAACTCATAGTTTGCATTGAAAGACATGGGTGAATTGCATTATTTTGTGGGGAATTGAAGTGAGGAGATGTGAATTCGGGATGCATCTCACTCAGGCTAAGTACATCAATGATCTGCTAAAAAGGTTCAATTTTGAACACCTTAAACCTTGTACAGCGCCTATGACAGTGGGAAAAATTATCTCCAAGAATGAATGAGAGAAAATGGCTGATCCATTCTTATTCAGAAGTACAATAGGTGGACATCAATACCTTATTCACACACGGCCTGAAATCACCATTGCGGTGAATAAGCAAAGCCAATTTCTTCAAGCCACTTCAGATATTCATTGGAAGGCAGTGAAAAGGATCTCCAGGTATTTGAAAGGCACAACTGAACAAGGCCTTTGTATTAAGAGAAGTGACAACCTGAACATCATCAGTTATACTAATGCTGATTGGGCCTCCTGCCCCGATGACAGGAGATCTACAGGCTATTGCATTTATCTAGGAGATACCTTGGTTGCTTAGTCTTCAAAGAAACAACAAGTAGTTGCTAGGTCCATTGCATAATTTGAATATAGGGTCAAGCATTGGCCTCAGCTGAGACAGCTTGGATTGAGTCACTTTTTAAGGAAATCAAATTGCAGCCTACTTCATCCTCAATTCTGTGGTGTGATAATCTAAGCGCTAGTGCTCTAGCTTCCAACCCAGTTTACCATGCTCGAACTAAACACATTGAACTTGATGTACACTTTGTGAGAGATAAAGTTCTTGAAGGCAAATTGGAGATCCAATACATTTCTTCATCTGATCAGATACAAAACCTTTATCTCATTCTACATTCTTGTTTCTTAAAGACAAGCTTGGAGTTAGTTGATAAAACTCGAGCTTGAGGGAGGATGTTAAAATACATAACAAGAGACGCCATTAGCTTAGTGATCATTAATCATCCTTCATAGACATGTGAAGCATAATTCAGTTGGTACATATGTAAGCTAATTGTACAGTTTTGGGACCACAAAATTATTGTAACAATATTGATTCTTCACGTGTAATTTCCTTTCCTTTCTTGCTCCCTACTCCAGCATCTTATATATTGCTGGTAGTTGTAACATTGCATAATATGTTTTAAGCTTTCATCTTTTGCTCCATTTTATTTTAGCAATCAGTTAAGCTCCTCTTTATTAGAATTTCAACTAGGCGGAACCTAGACACCGGTTTTTAGACACTTATTTTTTTACATATTTGTTACAATTTCACACATATGGGTGTTTCACATGATGCTATTGGATTGAGGATTTTTCCACGTAAATGGAGAAATAGAGAACATGAATAGTTAGGTGCAGCGCATGTTAAAAGTGGAACACATAGCTTAAAATTTTGCACAAGTATTTCTCGCAGTCGAGGTTGCGAAGCTGAAGCATGAAATTACAACCTTTCAACAGCGTAATTCAGATATGTTCTCTAAGAATTGGGAGATGTTTAGATACTTTCGCAAAAAGTGTCCAAATCATGACATCTTGAAGGGTCTTCAAGTTTAGTACCTCTACATTGGACTACTTTCGAACAATAAAATAGTTGTTAACTCAGTAGTCATAAATTGGAGCCGAATCGGTGAATGAAGCCTTGGAGTTATTTGGGAGGATTGCTACGTGTTCCATGCGACACTTCGACTGGGAAGTACATAACAAAGTACACGACATTAATGAGATTGATACTATTTCGTACAATTAATTTCCTTGGTTAAGAAAGTGGATGCTCTCCTGAAAATCAATTAGCTAATGGAGTGCAGATACCGCAACCAATATGTAAAATTGTGCTCCAAATCATATGAACAATTTTACTGCCACAACAACCATTTGAGTAGGTCAATTATATACAAAATCCTTCATGCCATTGGAACAATCCATATTCAGTAACCTACAATTTGGACTAGAGGAATTATACAAATTTATCATGGAGTAACAATCAGAATTACGAAAATCGAATAGATGCACAAAACTAGAGAATGCCACCCTCAGGAGAGGTCCTTAATTAATTCATGCTGAAAAATGAACAATTCCTGAAGAAGACTAAACATTTTTTAGGAATTGAGGACGAGATTACATAGTATAATATGAAGTGCCAATCACAATATTAGAAAAACATAATAACAACTGATAGTAAAATGAAAAATTTATTAATATGGAGAAAAATACAAAAATATTGTGCTTTACAATATTGTCTAACTCTTATGTTTGGCCCCTATTTTCTCAAAAACTCAGTTTTCAAGACTCATTTTTAATTACACATTCTTGCATAAAATAATTTTATACGTAAGTTCAAAATTTTTATTTATTTTTAACCACACATTCTCCAATAAAATACTATTTCAAAATACATTTCGGCAAAATGGGCTCAAACATGGGCTCATCCAAAGTCATATAAAAGCCAAAAATTTCATGGAGTATATATATATAAAAAAAAAGAATATGTTTTAAATGGAAATAGATCAAAAATCGCGTGAAAAAAAGGAAACAAATTTTCTCCAAATATATACGTCCTTAGCAGTAGCGAACACAGCACCCGGCGAGGGGGCACGACCGCGAGTGCTGGCTCCACAGGAATAGTGGAAGGAAGAGGAAGAAGGCGATCGGACTTGACGAACCGGTGACAGAGGTTTTTTTTTTGAAGTTTGGTTTTATTCCAATCGTGGCCTGTGGCTATGCTAATGTGGGCCTTTTTTAAATACCAGGCCCAATCCAAATTCAATTGATCCATTATCCATATGATACATACCGTGATTGGCGAAGATGAGAAGAAAACATACGCAATATGCGCAAATCGCACCTTAGTGAGTTTAGCTAGGACTCCTATGAGCAGAACCCTTATCCACACCACGTATCCTGGCTTCACCTCCCGTCATAGCCTGTCGTGTCACCGACAGACTCCAAACCGGACGGTAGGAGCTCGAACGAACCTCCCGTCACCTGTGGTTGTGAAGTGCAGGCATAAGTGAGTCTCCTTCATTGTTTTTTTTTGTTATTTTTTTATTTATAAGTTATGAATAATGATTTATGTTCTACAAGTTAATTGGCAATTTGGCATTCAAATGAGAACTGTGATTTGTGCATATGTGATTTGAGATAAATAATTTATGTTGTATGAGTAATTGAGTTATAATTTATCATTTATGAGTATTGATTTGTAATTTGGGAATCTATTATTTATGTTTAGGAATTTAGGGTGAGTGAAAAAAAATCAATTGAGAAGATGTTGGGGTCAATTCAACCATTCATGCTATGTGTTTTTAATTAATTGTAATTGAAAAATAAATTGGGGCATTTTTTGCAGATTATGGTACGATTTTTTCAACCGAAATGAAAATCAATACCTATTTCTTCAAGTTCTAGTGGTGCATCTAATCCTGATACTACTTCTAGTCGAGCACACAATGTATTAAATAACACAAAAAATCTCGATCTTTTTGATAGTGTTCATAATCAATATTTCACAAAGTGTATCAACTGATGAATCAAAAGCAAAGTATCTACTACTTTATTTCTAGCCAAAGTAATAGTCAACAAAAAGGTTATAGGATGAGGTTGACTACGGTGCTAGATTGTACTAAATTCCTCTTGATGTAATGATTGTCTTTTCGTGGTCATGATGAATCGAAAGAATCTTTCAATAGCGAAAATCTAATTGAGCTATTAGAATGGTATGCGGCTCGTTGTGAGGAAGTTAAGCAAGCGGTATTTAGTAACGCTCCTGGAAATGACCAAATAATTATACCTAACATCTAAAAGAACTTGGTTAATTGTTGTGCCATAGAGACAACAAGGGCTATTATCAATGAGATGGGCGATTCTTTATTTTCAATTTTGGTTGATGAGGCTCGTGATAATTCTATAAAAGAACAAATAGCTGTTGTTTAGAGATTTGTTGACAAAAGTGGACAAGTGAAGGAGCGTTTTTTTCAAATGACTTTACCAAATATCCAAAAGGAGTTGGTTAATTGTTGTGCCGTAGAGACAACAAAGGCTATTATTAATGAGATGGGTGATTGTTTGTTTTCAATATTGGTTGATGAGGCTCGTGATAATTCTATAAAAGAACAAATAGAAGTTGTTTTGAGGTTTGTTGCCAAAAGTAGGCAAGTGAACAAGTGTTTTTTTGGGCATTTTCCATGTCACTGATACTTGTTCCCAATCACTGAAAGATGCCATTGATGCAATGTTTTCTGCACATGGGTTGAGCATATCTAGCTTTAGGGTCAAAGTTATGACGAAATATGTCGGTAAGTTCAATGGTTCGAAAGCTTTAATTTTAAGAGAGAACCCATATGCTATGTACGTTCATTGTTTTGCTCATTAACTTCAATTGGCAGTCGTTTTGTGGCACATAGGAATAATATGCTTGGTGATATATTTAACATGCTTGCTATTATTGTGAATTTGGTTGGTGCATCATGTAAGGACCCTTTGTCGTATCATCTTCGAGCAAGTTATCATTCTGATATTCTAGAGAAATTTAATATTGGGGAACTTTGTCGTAGAAGTGGTAAGTTTCAAGAAATGAGTTTTGCACACCCAGGTGATACTAGTGGGGCTCACATCTACTGACAATTACTCGTGTTACTAATATGTTAAATGTTATCATAGATGTTCTTAAGGATATATCAGAAGATGACATAAATTCAGATCAGAGATCAATTGTAACAAGAGAGATGAACACTATGCAAGGTTTTGAGTTCGTGTTTAGTCTCCACTTTATATTTGAAATTCTTGCAATTATAGATGACCTTTCACAAGCCTTACAAAAAATGGATCAGGATATTCAAAATGTTATGAGGTTATTTAATGTGTAAATATGCATTGTAGAACATGAGAGACAATGGTAGGATAATTTTCTGAGTAAGATGATTGAGTTTTGTCTTGGTAGACATATTTTAGTGCCCAATATGGAAGATATTGTAGCATTGAGAGGTCTACCTAGGCGTACAGCTTAGAAGGTGACTTATTATCATCGCTTTTATGTTGATTTTTATTGCCATATATTAGACTCAATCTTGCAAGAGTTGAATGGTTGTTTTCCAGAGACAACTATTGAACTCCTTACTTGCATTTCGTGTTCAAGTCCAAGAGATTCATTTGCAGCTTTTGATATGGCTAAATTGATATGTCTTGCTCATTTATGTCCTTTAGACTTCAATACTGAAGAGCTTTTATTGCTTCGATCTTGACTTTACAAGTTTCTTATTCTTGTGAGAATTGAAGAAGCTTTCTTTAACTTCTATAGCATATGTTGTGTAGCTCAGAAGTTAGTTGAAACAAGAATTTCTTGCTATTTTTCATTGGTTTATAAGTTGATCACCTCGGTTATGATATTATTCGTGGAAATTGGAAGTGTTGAAAGGGTATTCTCTTCTATAAATGTAATCAAGAGTGATTTGCGCAACAAAATGGAAAATGACTGGTTGAATGACAATTTGGTGGTTTACATAGAGAGAGATTTTTGGAAAAATTAAGAGTGAGGCAATATTAATACATTTTTAAAATATGAGATCTCATAGAATGCAGTTGTCTAAGTTTACAGTTACAGAATAGGGTTGTATTTTATTTTTATTTTTTGTATTTTGGGTTGTACTGAAATATATTTTCATATATATATACTTTCTACGTTTTATTATTTTTATATATGTATCGAATTAATGCAGTTGTCTAAGTTTACAGTTATAGAGTAAGATTGTATCGTGTTTTTTCTTAATATTTTGGATTGTATTGAATTATATTCTTATATGTATATAATTTATATATATTGAATAATTTTTTATATTATTTATTTAAATATTAACAAAAAAATTCGCTATTACGATTGTTGATTGTCGACGGTCAAAGGTCAAATGTAAAGGTCCGCCTAGCTGAACTTAAATTCTGGATTCGCCACTTGCCGCTAGAGCAATAGTCGAGTGGTAAGCAGGGATAGTAGCAGTGCTCATGCACTGTGTATTGCTCTCAAACGCCGGTTCGGGTCCATTTGATTCCAAACACCTTGTATGTGGCCTAGGTGCCCGGATTTGGGGCCCAAGTGCCTAATTGCTCACATACCCTTTTAACACCTCTTTCAACTAATTCACAAATATCCAATGGAATTTGAGTAAAAAAAATAACAAATCTTCATATTGACACAAATTCCACATATGAAAACCATTCCAACGACCAATAAATGGTCTCTGAACCTAGTCATCTACAACCACTCATGTCTTGGTCTCTAAAATATTTGGCAGAATTTTATTCTACCTTTTCAATTGGTTTTGACATTTTCGAGCGACTAATAGTGATGGTTGCTGAATACTAGACCTGTCCAGCGACCACTGAATGGTCGTAGAATCTAGTCTTCTGCAATCACGTAAACCTTGGTTGCTATAACAATTGGTGCAATTATACCCCACTTTTTTCAATTGGTTTTGGCATTTTCTAGCGACCAATAGCGATGCTTGCTGAATACTACACCACTCTAGCGACCATTGAATGGTCCCTAAACATAGTCTTCTGCAACCACTCATGCCTTGGTCGCTAAAACATTTGGCGAAATAAAATTTCATTTTTTTAATTGATTTTGGCATTTTCTAGCAAAATAAACAGATTGAGACAATGTTTATGTAGTTTAATAGTATTCTACCTTGAAATAGACTCATCATCATTTACTAATTGAATTGGGTTAGCTGCAATCCAAACCGAATCACAAAATTTCGAAACAAAATAGATTGAGACCATATTTCGTTCTCGGTTCTTTTGATTTGAATAGGGGTTTGGGCTTGGCCCAAAATCAATTAACTATCAAAAATTCCAAGATGAATCCATTTTCACAAGCAATACAGCATATAGGTTAAAAACGAAAAAGAAAACCAGCAATACAACATGGTGAATCTCATCTTCTACCCATTTTAATACACTGTGAAGGATGAAAGATTTGAAACTTGAGATGAGGTGAGTTGAGAGACTTGAGAAACGAATAGAATGACGACGACGATGAATAGAGACAAGATGAGACTCTAATTTGAGGGCTAAGATTCTTCTTCTTCTTCATCTTCCTTCTAAGGAAAGGCAGAGACTTTATTTACAATTTTTTGATTCTGTAATCATTTTTATTTGAGTAAATAAAATATAAAGTTTAAAATTAAAAGGTAATTAAATAAATAAAAAATCTACAAAGTCAATTTAGGGTGAGTCTCATAGGGTTGGTTATATAGGCCACAACCAAATTGACCCCGAATGACTACTATTGATATCTACATGACCAAATTACATTATTAACAAAAATGGACTAGATCACAATACAACAAAAATGATATTTTGCAACCTACAAAAACTAAACTCCCTAATATTAATAGAATTAAAATTAAATTTATTATATGAAAAAACACATTTTTGTTGTCAAATGATATAATTTAGTCTAAACTGGTCGAACAGCATGGCAAAGCATTGAATTTTGCTTATTGGGTCGTTTACACTTAAAATAGACCCAAAAATTGACCAACAATGAACATTTCTTATAAATTACGTAGTTTGATGGCGACCCCACTTTTTCATGAACTACGTATTGCATTACATTCCTTTCCCATTACAAGAAATCCAAATCCAAATCCAAAAACTAATAAACCCAATAAAATACCAACACAGAGCTATATTCTCCTTACATATTTAGTTATTGTTTGATACAAATTATAATTTAGATTTTTTATTAAAGTCAAAGTTAATAATTAATTTTAACCACCTAATTTATGGGTCCCACAATTTTTCAACCACACATTTCATTAAATTTTATAAAAATCAGCTAAAAAATTTAATTTTAAATTTCATCAAACACGGACTTAATAAATGTAGTGCAATTAAAATTGATTTATAAACAAATACCAATGAAAAAAAAATCATTACACATAACCTTTGAACCCACCAAAATTCAACCTAAACATCAAACTTTTTCCACACCTCGTATTTCAAGCCGCTGCCGACTAATCGACTCACTAATGCTACCACTGCATTTGAACAGACCACAATTGCCTGTTCCAGTGTTTGACACACGTTGTCGGCCAATCTATCTCCTTCTTCGGTATCACAGCTTCTCTCGATACGCAAAATTGACTTCTTTTACTCGTTATTTTTCAGTCATTTGTACTGGTTTTTGAAAGAATTTCTGATGGTATTTACTCATCCCTGTTTCTATGATTTAGTATTTATATTACCTTGATTGTAAATTTCGAATGACGCTGGAAGATTCATAATTTTTTATTCGAATTCAGCCTTGGGAGAGTTTTTCTTCGGCTTGATATGATATTGATGTGTTTGAGCTCCAATTGAAGATTCGTTTTGAATGTGTTAATACCCGATTGGGACTGGGACAAGTTAATTGGAGAATTACAATATCCAAGGGTGACATCTATTGGATATGACTAGGGATAATGCAAACAAAAAAAGAACTGCTCATTTTACTGTTTTTTAACAGTTTTGATTTACCTTTCTAATGACCCCTAATTTCTGTATGGGCAGTAAACACAACTCGATTCACTTTTTGTTAAAGCAATTGGTACACATGGAATGTGGTTTCGAACTGATTCTTTATAGCTTTTGTGAAAAATATTAGTTAGAGCATTCTTTACATCGAGTCAGATCTTACTCAATTCAGAGGATATACACAAGTTGTTGAGACTATATATATATACCTACAAAACTATAACTTGCATGGAGTTAGCTATAAGTGTATGATTCTTGGCATTTTACCACAAATTCTCTCTTTTTTCGCAATATTCTTGAAAAAAAAGTGATCTAGTATTGGTTCCTTATAATATTAATATGCCATCATGAATGTGTATGGAGGAGAATTTTTTCATGATGTCGTTATTGATAGCCAGTCCACAGGCACCTGAAAAGGATATTGATGTGTATCTAAGACCTTTAATCTATGAGTTAAAACATTTGTGGGATAAAGGTGTCCTGGCTTATGATGTGTCAAAAAATGAAAATTTTAGAATGCATGCAGCAGTATTATGGACATTACATGATTTTCCAGCATATGGGACAAGTATGTCTCGTATGTAAGGAAGACACGTCTTCACTACCATTGAGAAACAAGATCTGTTACATGGGGCATCGACGATATTTACCAATACGCCATGCATGGAAGAATAATACACAAGTAGATGGAAAGTCCTAGCGAAGACCAGCTCCAAGAAACTTTACAGGAGTTGAAATACTACAATAATTGGATAGAGTAAGAGAGAGGAAATCAGGAAAACATCTTGGCAATGTTGGTAGGAAGAGAAAACGTGATTCATGTGAATTAAGTAGGACAAAGAAAAGTATTTTTGTTTAACTTGCTTATAGGTCAGAGTTGAGAGTAAGACATATCTTGGATGTGATGCACATTGAGAAAAACATATGTGAAAATGTGATTGGAACATTGTTGGGTATTGAGGGTAAATCAAAAGTTACTATCAAGGCACGTATGGATTTAGAGGACTTGGGTATCCGAAAGCATTTGCATTTGCAACATCATGGTAATCGAGTTTTGAAGTTATTATGATGTTATTCGATGACATTGGATGAATAAAGAGAGTTTTGTAAGTTTTAAAAAATCTGTCCAATTTCCAGATGAAATTCCTGCAAATATTTCTAAGAATGTAAATGTCAAGGATGGTAAGATCACGGGTTTTAAAAGCATTCACTGTCACGTTCTATTCCAACGTCTTTTTCCAATAAGTATAAGACCTTATGTCAATAAGGAAGTTGGTACTAAAATTATTGAGTTAGCCATATTCTTCCAAAAAATTTGTGCTCGAAAGCTTTCTGTTTCAGACTTAGATGCTATTCAAGATGGGATTGTACTTACATTGTGCAAGTTGGAAATTTTCTTTTTCCTCTGTCTTCTTCGATATCATGGTCCATTTACCATATGATGCGAATATGGTTGGACGAGTGCATACTCATTGGATGTATCCATTTGAAGGGTAATATCAATAGTTTTTACAAATGTATATGCATCCATATTAATGGTTATTTTATTTCATTTTAAAGCTTTAGGAACACTATAAAAATATGTGAAAAACAAAGCTCGTCCGGAAGGTTCAATTGTCGAGGGATTTGTTAATAAGGAGGTATTGACTTACTGTTCGATGTACCTTCGTGGTATTGAAACTCAATTCAACGAACCTGAATGTACTGGAGGCTATGATAAGCAAAATCACTCAACTTCGTCGGTTTTCACTCAACCAGCAAAGCCATTTGAGAGTATTCAATACATTGAGCTGTCACATGATGAAAATAGAAAGGCTCATTGGTAGATTCTTCATAATTGCATGGAGTTGGAAACATACATAACTTAATGAACTATCCATTTAATACCTATAACATAATTATAAGTTAGTACATGATAATAATAATTATATCATAATTACAGTGAGCACACTGAACTTTGGCAAAATAGAGATGTCATAAACATTGATGAAATACGTGAGAGAATTTCCAGGTTGGTTTTAAGAAATAGTCAGTCTCTACCAGACTCATTTTTTTTTTTTTGTGTTTTTGCATTAAATATAGGATTATGTAACCTCTAATTGTTATGCATGCATTTTTCAAAGATCAAGTCGTCGTATTTATGTAAGAATCCTAAAGTAAGCAAAGAGTTGTGTGCACTAGCATGTACACATGATTATGGAATAAAATCCGATATTGCATGTGATATAAATGGAGCTCGGTATCGTACCAAAACATGGATGCTGGACTTGTCACACAAAATTATGGCATTTGGGTTGAAGATGAATCTTGTGACTACTAAGGGCTAATTGAGGAGATTCTTGAACCGAATTACAACCACAAGGTTGAACTTTTTAAGTGCATGTAGTATGATACAAATGTAAGTAGAAAAAATATACACACAGACATTGGCATCACGAGCATCTACGCAAGTCACATTGGTACGAGAATGAACCTTATGTGCTAGCCAGACAAGATTGTCAAAGTATTCTACGTGGATGATTATAAAATGGGTCAAAATTGGAAAGTGGTTCAAAACTTCCATCATCGTCATATGTGGGATGTTCCAGACAAATTGGATGAAAGAGATGGTAATGACAGTAATGTTGAGCATGGTGAAAGTGAAGCTTATCAAGAAAGAAGTTCTAAAGATGTTGAGATACCATTCAAATTAGTGGACATTGAGCAGCTTAATCCAGAAGATTTTCGTTGAACTTGCAAGGTGAAGAAGTGAACGAAGATACATTGGCCGATAATCTTAGTGATACGGAAGGCGAATATGAACCATTGTTAAATAGTGAAGGCGGTGATGATTCAGACTCATTTGAATAATTGTTTATTGCATAACTGTTTTCTAAATAAATCATTTTCCATGTTTAATGTAGCTGTAATAAGGCCATACCCACTTATATTCTCATATGAATCTTCATTGAACAGTAAGTTGGAAATTCTTAAAAAATGAGATAAAGAGAAGGATAATGTTATTAATGAGCTTACGCATCGTCTTGAACAACATGCCTTACTTATCCAGAGCCTTGTTGTACAAATGAATATGAGTTAGCATCCTCCTACATGATCATCCAATGATCCGCCTCCATCGCTACCATCCGTTGATACTGCAATACTATGATTTTATTGTTCAAGTTACAATTTATCTTTTTGTGGTTAAATATTAGATATTTATGATTATATATTGACTACTAATTCTTGTTATCTGTGCAGTACAATTTTCTTCTGCAATGACTTATTTTTTGTTAAATTTAATATTTTATTGATTTTTGATATTGCTAATTTAATAAATGTGGTGGTTGAAAATTGAGATATTAGATAAAATATCAACAGGAACAAAAAAAAAAATATTGATCATAAAAGCATTGATACATACGCATAACAACCACATATTGGTTGATAATATTTATTCTGCAACCAAATTATGGTCATTGAAAAATAAGAAAATAAATGTATTATCATTCACTGACCAAGATTTTAGTTGCTGATGCTTACATTGTCCTTTAGCAACCAATGATTGGTAACTAAAGTTATCAATATTTACCGACCAACAATTGGTCCCAAGAAAGGTAGCACTATTCACCTACCACAAGTTGGTCAATATTTCATTATCTTCCCCAACCAATTATTGGTTGTTTTTATTGGGAAAATATTTTGTTCTAATTTATTTAGTGATCAAAGTTTGGTTGCAATAGGGTATAATCAACTAACTTTAAACAATTATAAGCGGCCAAAATGTAACCCTTTTAGCAACCACATGTTGGTAGCTAAATATATAAGACTTAGTGATCACCCCGTCCTGTTCGCTAAAGACATTCGACGATAGTAAACCAACAAATTTTTCATTTTATCAGCCACTAAAATGAAACCCTCTAGCGACCAAGATGTGTTTGCTCGAGGATACATGTTTACCACACCCTATTGGTCGCTAAAGTGCTTCACCAACGGTAAATTTGCGACCATTAAGTGACCACAAGTATTTGGTCGCAAAAGTGCTTCAATGACCCAAAAAAATAGCATTTTTGGTTGCTGGATGCAATTCTTTTTGTAGTGATAAAGATAGTTGATTTTTTATTTTTATTTTCAATGAAAGAATAAAATATGAAATTTAATTCAAGGACTATTAAAAAAATATTAGTAGACCCTTGTGCCAAGTTTTGAAAACATTAAAAAAAAAAAGTTAAGTTGGTTGTAAATCATAAACTAGTATATAAAAATCTTCACTGATCCAAATTAATTAAGGTTTGATTTTGTATCGTTGTGATTTTAGAAATTCTTAAATAGTTGTGCTGAAGAAAGAATTAATTACAAAAAAAGTTAGTTCTGTATTCGTTAAACTTTTGTCCCGAAATTGGTGTATGCTTCAAAATCAATATTTAAACGTTTAACTAGTAACAAAAGTATTTTATTGCTGTGACTGTAAATAATTACTAAAATGAACATTGAGTTTAATAATATTTTTTGTATTATACTAACATTAGTAGTATTATAAAATTTAATTTTACTTCTATAACAATAGAGTTATAATAAATGCAGAATTGGTATTTTAATGATAATAATGAGAGAAGCTAAAAGCGGAATCTGAGAAGCTCACACTTTACTACTACTAAAAACCAGATGGTACAGTGATTATTTTACCATCAAAAGTTGTGACTCTAAGTAATCTAAATCGGAGCCTAATTCTATCATAACTGTAGATGTTCAAGCATTCTAGTGGGCATTTATAGGGACTGCATGTTGTGTCTTTCATCTTTAGCCTTTTTTCCCTATGCTTTTACGGTATTCAACTCCTAAACTATGGATGTCAACAAGGTGGGGGCGGAATTAGGGTGACCCTCCCTATCTCACCATGCCAAGGATTAATGAAAAGTGGGCCAGAGGGGGTTATGTAAGATAACACAGCAGAATGTAGCTAATAAAGGAGACTAATAGCTTTGGATTGAATTAGAATTTCGTCTTATCACAACATCAGCAATACAAGTCCAAATATATAGAAGGTAGGAAGGGGTAAATGAGTAAAGGAATCATCCTAACAAACTATATAACAGAAAGAATAAAATTGCACCTAACCATGTGCTACACCACGAGCTAGCAGGACACCTAGATGATAAGCTAATGACCTTATGATACATATACACATTCAGCTGATAAGTTAGCTGCTTTATGGTATATACACAATGCATTCCAACAGCCCCCCTAAAGGTGGAGAATATATGTTTTTTATTCCCATCTTGGATAAATGCAACTTCAAGGTAATAGAAGAGAGTGCCTTGGTGAACATGTCTGCAAGTTGTGATTGAGTATGAATGTAAGATGTGGAAATATGTCCAACTTCGATCTGATCTCTTAATGTGTGACAATTCAGCTCGATGTGTTTAGTTCTTTCATGGAATACTGGGTTGGAGGCTATGGGTAACGTTGCCTGATTTTCACAATATAAGGTAACTGGTTGGAAATGATGGACTTGAAGATCTTTCAGAATGTATTTCAGCCATGTGATCTCACAACAAGTGCTGGCCATTGACCTGTATTCCACTTCAGCAGACGATCGAGATACCACACTTTGTTTCTTAGACTTCCAAGAGATTAGTGAATCCCTAGGAATATGTAATATCCAGTAATAGACCTTCGAGAATCAGGTCATGTTGTCGAATTAGAGTCACAATATGCTCGAAAAATCAATGAGGATGAAGATGGAAATAAGAGACCTTGTCCTGGTGTCAGCTTGAGGTATTTGATCACCTTATGGACTGTAGCAAGATGTAAGTAAGAAGGAGCTTCCATGTATTGGCTAAGGTTCTGAATGGCATAACATATGTCAGGCCTAGTTAGGGATAAGTACATTAATTTTCCAATCAGTTTTCTGTAAGCTGTGGGATCAGGTAGTGCCTTTCCTAACTTCAGATTCTGGTCCATAGGCAGCTGAACTGGTTTAGCTCCAAGTAATCCTGCATCAGCTGACAAGTCTAAAGTATATTTGCGTTGAGAGATGACAATTCCTTTGTTTGATCTTGCAACTTCAATACCAAGAAAATACTTGAAATCACCTAATGGTTTAATTTTAAACTTGCTACTGAGAAACCTTTGAACTGTATCTATTTGTTCCAAATTGAAGCTTGCTATGACAATGTCATCTATATAGACAAGTAAGGCTGTAAAAGAATGATTTGTTGTCATAGTGAAAAGGCTATAATCAGCTTTCGACTGAGAGAAACCAAATTGTATGAGTGCTGTGAAGAATGTGGAGTACCACTGCCTTGAAGCTTGCTTCAGACCATATATGCTCTTTAATAACTTGCAAACCTGATTAGGAGTTCCCTTTGTATAGCTAGGGGTTTTTACATATAGACTTCTTCATGTAAAACTCCATGAAAGAAAGCATTACCTACATTAAATTGTTACAGGTGCTAGTTTTAATGGCTAACAAACATCGAACAGTTACCAGCTTTGCAACAGGTGAGAAGGTCTTATTGTAGTCTATTCCTTCCCTTTGTGTATATCCTTTGGCTACAAGTCTTGCCTTGTGCCTTTCAATGTTTCCATCTTAGTTATACTTCAGTTTATACACCCATTTGCATCCAATTGCTGCCTTTCCTGATGAAAGATCAGTGAGAGTCCAGGTTCTGTTCAACTTAAGAGCCTCTATTTTTGAATTCATTACCTTACACCAATTGGGATCACTCATTGCTTGATGATAGGTACTAGGTTCAATGTGTGTGCAAATGAAAGTTGAAAAGTCCTTGAGCTGAGATGATAGCTTATGATAAGAAATAGTGTTAGAGAGGGAAAAAGCCTTATATGCAGAGTCTAAGCACTTTGTCTTCAGAGAAGATTGGACTGGGTGAATTGATGTGGCTTGATGACAATGTAAATCTTGCAAGTACTGGGGAGCCTTTTTGACTCTTGTAGATTTTCGAATGATGGGTGGTGTGAGAGATGATGGTTGAAGAGTATCATCAGGTGTATGACTGTTAGATATATCGTGTGTGTTCTAGGTGAATGAGGCATTACATTTGGTCTTGATTTAGATGTACAGTTGGTAATATCAGGAAGTGGCTTAGTAAGGACAAGTTCAACTTCATCAATAGGTTTTGCAGCCTATTTATAAGGGAAATAGGTTTCATGGAATGTTACATCCCTAGATATAAAAATGGTTTTTTTTTTCTGTAGGTCCATTACCTTGTATCCTTTAACTCCAAAGGGTAGCCTAAGAAAACTCATTGGCGCCCTCTAAGATCAAACTTTCTTCTCCCATGTGATAATGTGGAAGCATAGCAAAGGCATCTAAAAATTATAAGGTGGGAATAGGTAGGTGTGGACTGGAATAACACTTCAAATGGTGATTTGTTTTGCAGCAATGGTATGGGAATTCAGTTTATCAAGTATGTGGCTGTAAGGATGAATTCATTCCAATAAAGCAGAGGAAGACCTAACTGATATTTCAAAGCTCTTGCAACATTCATCAAATATTGATGTTTCCTTTCAACTATGGTGTTTTGTTGAGGGGTCTCAACACAACCTTTAGGTTGTAGAAGTCAGTTAGTTTAAATTCAGGTCCATTATCACTTCTCAAGATTTTTACTGAAATTTGGAACTGATTTTCTATCATTTGGATAAATGTCTTAATGGAATGGCTAACATCAGATTTTCTTTTAAGCATATATACCCAAGTGGCTCGTGAAAAGTCATCCACCACTAAAAGAAAATACCTAGATCCATCATGAGTTGTGGTGGGGCAGGGACCCCAGATGTCACAATGGATTATGTCAAAGAGTTGTTTAGTTTTATGTGTGCTTATAGGAAAAGGATTCTTGTGTTGCTTTGCCAATGGACAGATAAAACATGGAATCTTGCTAGCATTGTTGTAATGAGAAACAACAAAATTATCTGAAATAAGTTTCATTCTAGAATCTGATATGTGTCCTAAACGATAATGCCATAAGTCTGGCTGAACATCAGAATTAATAACAGAAGTGGCAGTAAGAGGTTACCTAAGATTAAGAGTAGTAAGGTGGTCATTAGAGCTGTAGATGGAACTTTGTGGAGCATGAGTCGATATAAGCCACACCATATTTCACCATTCCCAATAGTCCTCCAAGACAAAAGGTCCTGCACATAACAGGCATCAGACATAAAAATTAGGTAACAAGGCATCTGTTCTGTTAACTTTTTAACATTTAGCAGATTGAAATGAAAATTAGGGATGCATAATACATCATTGAAAATCAATGAATTAGTTACTTGTACTACACTAGAATATGTAGCTGGAACAACTTCTCCAATAGGTAATTTAATTGAGATGGAGGTTTTTGATTTAATGGAAGTGTAGAAGCTGGTGTTACAGATCATATGATGTGTTACACCCGTGTCAATGATCCATGGAGTGCTAGTGAAATCATGAATGTGGGTGGGTGGAACAAATAAACAAGTGATTTTACCAGACAAATCAGATGTAGTTTTAATTTTTGAATGATCAACAGTTTGCACATGATTGGCAGAATGAATGGTCTGTAAGTTATTCTTTGGTCAAAGCAAGGCAAGAAATTCTTCATATTGTCCCTTGGTTAAAGAAACTGGTCTCTAATTTTCTTGAGGCATCACACTTGACTGGTTTGCAAAACCCCATTCCCTCATCTTGCTTTTGTACAATTTATGGTTTGGAAGATAACCATGTAACTTAAAACACTTCTCCATATTGTGTCCCATCATGTTGCAGTGTATGCATGTAGAAGCTTTAGTATTTCTTGCTTAGAAACATTTGTCCAAAGTATGTCCAAGAATTTTGCAATATGGTAAGTCCTTCTTGTTAGTGACATTCAATTTTTTATAGCTGAGTGATCTGTTATCTCATAGAGTTTCCTAGTTGTCATTGCAATGGCTTCATTGTTTATAGTAATGGAGGTAAGTTGTTTTTGCCTCTCCTGCTGCGGTATATAGAAGAATACCTTGTTAACTGGTGAAAGATGATCTATCATCATGACTTGAGCTCTGGTGTTATCACAAATTTCATTCAACCACATCAGGAACTTTATCACACAATCACGCTGATGCCTATCAACTAGCACCTTCAATTGTCCACAACTTTGTATTGGAATAGGATCATAAACAGATAGTTCATCCCAAATCGTTTTTAGCTTACCATAGTAGATGCTTACAGAGTCATTCTCTTGTTCCAAATTAGCCGATGCCTTCTTCAATTCATATATCCTGGGCCCATTTTATTGAGAAATTCGATCCTTAAGATCTACCCATATCTCATTTGCCTTATCCATGAATGCAACACTGGATCTAAGAGAAGGAGATATAACATTTTAGATCCATGATACTACCATGTCATTACATCTTTCCCATGGATCAAAAGAATCACTGGTTGGTTCAGGTTTAGATAAAGTTCCATTGATGAAACCGAGCTTGTTTTTAGCTCGGAGTGCTTACCGGAGTGCCCTTGAGCAGGTAGGATAATTATTTGTGGAAGAATGGTCTGTGAGTTATTCTTTGGTCAAAGCAAGGCAAGAAATTCTTCATATTGTCCCTTGGTTAAAGAAACTGGTCTTTAATTTTCTTGAGGCATCACACTTAACTGGTTTGCAAAACCCCCTTCTCTCATCTTGCTTTTGTACAATTTATGGTTTGGAAGATAAACATGTATCTTAAAACACTTCTCCATATTGTGTCCCATTATGTTGCAGTGTATGTATGTAGAAGCTTTAGTATTTCTTGCTTAGAAACATTTGTCCAAAGTATGTCCAAGAATTTTGCAATATGGTAAGTCCTTCTTGCTAGTGACATTCAATTTTTTATAGCTGAGTGATCTGTTATCTCCTTAGAGTTTCCTAGTTGTCATTGCAATGGCTTCATTGTTTATAGTAATGGAGGTAAGTTGTTTTTGCCTCTCCTGCTGCGGTATATAGAAGAATACCTTGTTAACTGGTGAAAGATGATCTATCATCATGACTTGAGCTCTGGTGTTATCATAAATTTCATTCAACCCCATCAGGAACTTTATCACACAATCACACTGATACCTATCAACTAGCTCCTTCAATTGTCCACAACTTCATATTGGAATAGGATCATAAATAGATAGTTCATCCCAAATCGTTTTTAGCTTACCATGGTAGATGCTTACAGAATCATTCTCTTGTTCCAAATCAGCCGATGCCTTCTTCAGTTCATATTTCCTGGGCCCATTTTGCTGAGAAAATCAATCCTTAAGTTCTACCCATATCTCATTTGCCTCATCCATGAATGCAACACTGGATCTAAGAGAAGGAGATATGACATTTTGGATCCACGACACTACTATGTCATTACATCTTTCCCATGGATCAAAAGAATCACTGGTTGGTTCAGGTTTAGATAAAGTTCCATTGATGAAACTGAGCTTGTTTTTAGCTCGGAGTGCCCTTGAGCAGGTAGGATAATTATTTATGGTTAGTAATTCTGTGACTAGAACAGCTCCTGGGTTATCTGAGTTCTCCAACATGTAATGGTCAGAAAGGTAAGGAGTGTGAAGAGGAGTTGTGTTTTCACCACCAGCAGAGTCCATTCCGGCAATGGTGGTCATTTCTCTGATAACATGTAAGATAACACAGCAGAATGTAGATAATAAAGAAGACTTATAGCTTTGGATTGCATCAAAACTTCCTCTTATCACAACATCAGCAATACAAGTCCAAATATATAGAAAGTAGGAAGGGATAAATGAGTAAAAGAATCATCCTAACAAATTATATAATAGAAAGAATAAAATTTCACCTAACCATGTGCTACACCACGAGCTGGCAGGACATCTAGATGATAAGCTAATGACCTTATGATATATATACACATTCAGCTAATAAGTTAGCTGCCTTGTAGTATATACACTATGCATTCCAACAGGTTAAAATAGCCCCATTTATTTATTAATACTTTAATGTTTTTCTTAAATACAATTTAAATTTAACTACATAAAAATAAGGAAAAACAAGTTTCGGGGCAGAGCTATGTTGGGCGGAGGGCATGACGTGGACAAGGTATTTTGTAGTTCTTATATTCTAAGCAATTCATATAGAGAGTAATTCATCATCTTGCATGGAAATTCTCAAAAATAGGGGCAAGATCTCTTGAGTTGAATATAAATGAAAGAGAGGTGAAATACAAACATTTTCGTCAAGATGTTGTCCTTAGTTTATGAATGTAATGTAAGGGTTTTTAACCGCACAAAACGTTTTTTTTAGTAACTATTTTTGTCTGCATAAATCTTCGACTTAATAAATGGATTGTTGTTTTAGACTTTTGGTTTTTGTTTGTCTTTGATTATCGAGGTAATTGTTGGCATGAGCTGTCATTAGAAACAAACGAGAGAAATTATGAGCATATCATAATTGTAGGATCTCTTATATAAGGGAGTCAAGTGTGATTCTAGGCACAGTTCCTATTTATATGTATCGTTTCTACTATATATATGTATGCCAAGATATGAAAATATAGAAAGTTGACATGATATCAGAGCCATAAGATTTATAGCTCTCTAATATCGCTCCCTAAACATCTATTCTTCAACACGTTCTTCCTTCTACATTTCCACGGTGAACTCGAGTGACTCGAAAAATTCTGGAGACACATTTCACCTCTCTGATTCAATTTTCAAATTGACTACCCGAATGATCAAAGGTTCGACCAAAGGTTAGACTCCGACAATAATTTTTAGAATAAATGAAACATTCTACTGCAGCAGCAACAAGCATCAAGCTTATTCTACTGCAACAACAAGAACCAAGCAATGCATCAACTATCAACGGCTCAGCAGCACATGTCCATCTCAGCTCAAGTCAATTTAGTGCCAATGTTAGTTAGAAAGTAGTTATATACAGTTGTCGAGATTAGTTAGTTAGTTAGTTAGTTGTTGTAATTAGTTAGTTGCTCGATTTAAAAGGCTACCACTGTAATGTACATTTAATTGATTGAATGAGAAGCTATTTTCATCTTCAATTCTTATTTCTTTCAATATGATATCAGAGCACTAATTACTGCACACCACCACTAATTTTGATCATCAATATTTTCGATTAGATTCATCTAAACGATTCCTGAGTGAAGATCTGCTCATTAGTTTTGCGATGGATAATGAGGCATTAGCTAATCCTGGATCTAATCCATATTTTCTGCATCACTCAGATAATCCTGGATTGATCCTAGTTTCACAACAATTGATTGGGGAGAATTATGCTTCCTAGAGCAGGGCAATGGTGATTGCCCTGTCTGTGAAGAATAAGCAAGGGTTTATTGATGGAACAATTTTGCATCCTGAAGATAATCAATAGCTGCTCAATTCATGCATCCGTAACAATAATATTGTTACCTCATGGATCCTCAATTCTGTGTCCAAAGAAATTTCGGCCAGTGTGCTTTATACTGAATCAGCATACGAGATCTGAACAGATTTGAAGGAAAGATATCAACAAAGAAATGGTCCACCTATCTTTCAGCTGAGACGGGAGCTAATGAATCTTACACAAGGGGATTCAACTGTCAGTACTTATTTTACCAAATTGAAGAAAATCTAGGAAAAGCGTAGTAACTACAAGCCTACTTGTTCTTGTGGTAAGTGCATCTGTAGGGAAAGTAAGAAAATGATTGAGCATCACCAACTGGAGTATGCCATGTCCTTTCTAATGGGATTACATGAATCATTTGCACAAACTAGGGGGCAAATATTACCGATGGATCCTATTCCCTCTATTAATAAAATTTTTGTATTAGTTACAAAAGAGGAGAATCAAAGAAAAATTAACACAGCCACTGATGTATCTGGAACAACTTGTTCGATGGCATTTTATGTTCAAAATAATTCTTGAAGAATGGAGCAAAATGATGTTAAAAAGGCTGTGAGACAGTAGTATAGAGGATCTAAAAGAAGGAGAGGCCAATATGTACTTATTGTGGATTCAATGGTCATGCTGTGGATAAATGTTACAAGCTCCATGGTTATCCACCAGGGTACAAAACTAGGCTAAAATCTGGCCTAAATGGTCCAAGTAGTAAGCCATGGTGAATTAAGTTTCTGAGCATGTTGCACCCATGGATCAGAAACAGGACAATAGTGGGAATGTTGGTGATTTTGTGCCGACTCTTAATCCCACTCAATATCATCATCTGATAAGCATACTGAACACTTACCTTAAGGCTGCAAAGTTGGATTCAGAGATAGGGACCAATTTAGGTAGGGATTCGGGTATCTGTTTCTCAATCTCTATTAATCCAGATTTTAATTCATCTAAGCGTTGGGTGGTAGAATCAGGAGCCACAAGTCAAATATGTTCTGACCAATCATTATTCTATACATTGAAGCCAATTGAAAATGCATATGTAACACTACCAAATCATAATCAGGTCATGTACAATCGATTGGGAATGTGAAACTCACATCTGAATTAGGACTTAGTGATGTTCTATATGTTCCACAGCTCAAATTCAACATGTTATCAGCGAGTGCTCTAACAAGGAAATCTTCTTTATGTGTCAAGTTCTTCACTGATTCTTGCTTGGTTCAGGATTTGAGCACATTGAAGATGATTGGCAAGGGTTGAAAGGAAGGCAGAACTCTATGTAATTGATTCCAGTACCTCAGCTCATAACAATGTTTGTCATCTTTCACATTCAGTATCAAATAATGTAACTACTCAAGTTTGGCATAACAGACTTGGGCATTTATCATATCAGAAGCTAAAATTGTTGAAGGACTTGTTGTATGTTGATTGTATTCGATTTAAACACAATACTTCAGTTCCTTGTTCAGTATGTCCTTTGGCAAAGCAAATAAGGCTTTCATTTGTGTCAAATAATCATCTATCAAACAATGCTTTTGATTTGATACATTGTGATATATGTGGACCATATAACACTCCTACATATGCTGATCAGAAATTCTTCCTCACACTAGTAGATGACTGTACACAATTTAGATTTATTTGATGAAACAAAAATCAGATGCAAGACTTACCATACCCAAATTTCTTGCTCTTGTTAAAAATCAATTCCACAAAATCATTAAGACATTTAGATCTGATAATGCTCAAGAGTTAAAGTTCACAGAATTCTTTGATGCGGAGGGCATTATACATCAATTTTCTTGCGTTGAGCGACCTGAGCAAAATTCTGTCGTGGAAAGAAAGAATCGACATTTGCTTCATGTGGCAAGAGCATTATATTTTCAATCAAGAGTACTTATACAATTCTGGGGAGATTGTATCCTTATAGCAAGTTTCCGAATTAATAGAACACCTTCTCCAATACTCAAAAACAAAACTACATTTTCTTTACTCTATGACACTTTATTTGATTACAATTCTCTTGAAGTATTTGGTAGTCTTTGCTTTGCATCTACACTCCCTTCTCACAGAAACAAGTTTTCTCCTAGAGCTAAAGCTTGTGTTTTTCTTGCATACCCCCTATATATAAAATGATATAAGCTTTATGATATCTCCTCTAAATCCTTTCTTATCTCTAGGGATGTGGCATTCCACAAAAACCATTTTCATTTCTAATCTATAACCTCTACATCAGACTCAGATCTTTTTCTTGATGTTGCATTGCTAAGCATTACCTCTGATAAAGTTGTCCATCATCCATCTCATACTTATCTAATTCTACCAAAACTGATGTTTTGATTGAGCATCATCCAGCTTCTGATTCAACTGCAAATAATGACGTTTCCCTTGAAATCTCTCCTAGTTTTTCCTTTGATTCTTCTCAACGTCATCAAAGCCCTGATTGCAATTCCATTTCTTCCTTTACACCTAGAAGATCTACTAGAGTGACTAAACTTCCATTTTATCTTCATGAGTTCCATTGTAATCTCCTAGCAAATCAATCACCTCCTGATAACAATTATGCTTATCCTTTGACTAAGCACCTCTCATACAACTCCTTTTCTAATTCAAACAAAACATTTCTTCTCAATGTCTCCTCACATGTTGAGCCACAGTCTTATCAACAAGCTGTGGCATCTGATCAGTAGAAGGAAGCCATGGCTGCAGAGTTGGTAGATATGGAGTCAAATAACACCTAATATGCCTCAAGGAAAACATTCTATTGGCTATCGATGGGCATATAAGGTCAAATATGGACTTGATGGAGGTGTAGAAAGGTATAAAGCACGTTTAGTGGCCAAAAATTACACCCAGCAAGAGGGGCTGGACTTCATTGACACCTTTTCTCTAGTTGCTAAACAGGTTACCGTCAAGACAATACTCGCTATTGCAACCATTAATAAATGGCACATTGTACAGTTAGATGTGAACAATGCCTTCTTGAATGGAGATTTTTTTGAGGAGATTTATATGGATTTACCTTTGGGTACTCTAATTTACCTACTGGTATGCTTAAAGATGGTAAACCAGTTTGAAAACTTCATAAGTCTATCTATGGCCTTCGCCAGGTATCTCGACAGTGGTTCTCCAAGTTCTCTTAAGCTCACATATGGCTTCCATCAATCTAAATCAGACTATTCTTTATTTACAAAAGGCTCAGGATCTTTCTTTATTGCCTTATTCGTCTATGTCGATGACATTATAATTACATGATTTGATCATAATGCCATTACTTCTTTGAAATCACTCTTACATAGTCAGTTCAAGTTAAAGGACTTGGAAAAATTATTCTTGGCTTGGAGATAGTAAGATCACATAAAGGGCTTTGTTTATCTCAGAGAAATTGCACATTACAGTTGTTGGAGGACATTAGATTTTAGCTTGCAAAGCTGCTGTTTTGCCTATGGATCCTAAGGTCCGACTGAATTCTTTTGATGGTGATTTTTTGACTGATAATGATGCTTTGTCCTATCGAAGACTTGTTGGCGGGTTGCTCTGTCTAACTATATCAGTTGGCGGACATATTCACCAAGGCTTTACCAACTTTTTCTTTCTTTCCTTTACTTTCCAAGATGGCCATTCTCAATCTTTACGGTCCATCTTGAGGGGGGTGTGTTAGAATAAATGAAACATTCAGCTGCAGCAAAAAGCATCAAGCTTATTCTACTGCAGCAACAAGCATCAAGCAAGGCAACAACTATCAACGGTTCAGCAGCACATGTCCAGCTCAACTCAAGTCAATTTAGCGTCAATGTTAGTTAGAAAGTAGTTATGTACAGTTGTCAAGATTAGTCAGTTAGTTAGTTGCTCTATTTAAAAGGCTACCATTGTAATGTACATTTAATTGATTGAATGAGAAGCTATTTTCATCTTCAGTTTTTCTTTCTTTCAATAATAATCACCAACAATTTCGCTGCTCCGATCATCTTCAAATTGGACACCAACTATGCTTTGTGGTCCCAGGTTGTCGAGATGTACATCTCCATCAAGACATACTGATCTACATGAACGAAGACTTTCCCAGTTGTTAACGAATGATTATTTAACTCAATCGACCCTCCACTGATTGGGAATTTTATCCATTTTGCCACAACAAAAGCGGTTAGGAATTCAATTTCCATTACTTACTTTGATGGTAGTCTTAAATCACATGTGTATAATCTTCGACACCATGTGAATCGACTGAGGCAAGGTGCCGACTCTCTAGAAAAATACTACACTGATTTGTAAGGTTTATGGCAAGAAATTGAATTATGCCGAATCCTATGGAATGCACAGTTTATATCAAGCACTATAGTCAGCTACACCAAGAATATTGTGTTTATGTCTTCTTGGATGGCCTTGACGATCGACTTTACAAAATTGAAGTGATGTCCTACAAATGAGTCATTTTCCCACTGTTGAGCAAGCTTATGCCCATGTTTGATGCGAGGCATGATGACTACCGACAACACTGATGGCACCTATGGAGTAGTTATGGCTTCCAAAAGTTTCACGCTAGGACCTTCTACCAGTAGAAAATTTGTAAAGACTCGAGCCTCCACCAATAATACCAAATGTTCTCACTACGGCTATTAGAAACGCACCTGTGAAAATTGCTTTCAGTTGAATCGAAACCCTTATTGGTGGCATGATCTTCAAGCAAGAAAACAGGATGATATAGCTGGCACTAATGGGAAATAAGAAAAACAACTATTGTTGTTTTCTAGTCTTACCTTTCTCTCATACCACCAGCCGCAAGATCCTAGGATGACTTATCTCACTCGAACTCAAGACCTTTGGTTTTGCTCTTCTTAGTCCTTATAGAGATGCTGACGGTACTACTTGGCTTCTTATCTCCGGGGCCACTGATCACATGACCTTTGGTGCTATGAATTTCTCTCAAACTTCTCCCCGTAAGGTAATAGCATTTCTATGCCAATAGTATTATTTTTCCAATCCTTGGAAATGGCTTTGTGACTCTATCCCCCTCTCTACTTTTGTCAAATACTTTATTTGTCCCATTCTTTTCCCATAAATTGTTGTCTGTAAGTTAAATTATTACAAACCTGGGTTGTGTCGAATTTATTTATCCTACTTGATGTATTCTTCTGGATATTTTCACAAAGGAGATAATTGGGTATGATACTAAGAGATGAATTAGATTATGTAGACAACTTCAGTATGATACGGGCTTATCACATGCATCATTCAATCAGTACTAAAGAGAAACAAATTTAGCTTTAGAGTCATCATTTGGGGCAACCATCTTTTACCTATTTGAATCATATTTTTCCTAATTTGTTTACGCATTTAAAGATTTCTAACCTGAAATGTGATACTTGTATTTTGGTCAAAAGCTTTCGAGATACTTATTCTTTAAACATGAATAAAAGTGACATTCCATTTGTGTTAATTCATTCTGAATTGTGGGGTCCCTTACCTACTGTTAATACGTCTGGATTCTATTGGATTGTCATATTTGCAGATGATTGTATCTCTATGATGTGGATTTAATCAATGAAACAAAGATGGAGTTCTCAGTATTTTTGAAACATTCCATGTTATGGTTCTCACTAAGTACAATGCAAACATTCAGGTTCTCTACCCTGAAAATGGTAGTGGCTATGTTAATTAGAGATTTCAAGCCTATTTCAACCAACATGGTTAATTCATGAAACTCCTGCCCATAAACACCTAAACAGAACTATGTCATTGAGAGGAAGAACAAACATATTCTTGAGATCGCACATGTATTACTCCTCGGTGTTCTTGTGCTTAATCGATTTTGGACTAATGTCATATCTACCGCAGTCCATCTTCTCAATCAGATGCCTTCCAAGGTCTTTAATTTTAAAACTCCATTCTTAGTTATGTCTATCCATGTATCACTTTCCATAGCCTTGTTATTTCCTCGGTTCTTTGGATGTATGGCATATGTGCACGTCCATAAGAACCAATGTACTAAACTTGATCCCTGAGCATTTCAATGTCTCTTCTGGGACT
Organism: Fraxinus cuspidata; assembly: GCA_903798385.1. Lineage (NCBI taxonomy): Eukaryota > Viridiplantae > Streptophyta > Magnoliopsida > Lamiales > Oleaceae > Fraxinus > Fraxinus cuspidata. Next base: position 3,003 of record CAIGRP010073248.1, on the reverse strand, counting down.
ATGAAATACACTAAAAAGGGTATCAGTGCTATGATCCCACCAGTAGATGGATCTATGTGATTATGGATGTGTAATTATTGGAGATTGACACGTTCTTTTCTCCTTCGCGTCTAATTCTTCTCCTTAAAGAGGGACACACTATGATGAGTTAAATTATTTGAGACTTGATGGGCTTGCTTCTCATGATAATAGAGTTGGTGTTAGAGAAGGATCCAACGATAAGCACAATGGGACAAAGAAGCATGATGAGCCAAAGAATGATATTCAGGCCTAGTTCTGAATTTTGAAGCTGATATATGTACTAATATGGAGCATGCACGTTCCGAGATTGAACCTGACTCCCTTACTTCGAAATACCTGTTGACTCATCTCTTGAGAGTATACTGAGCTAAGTAATCTTTTTACACCCCTACATACTGAAAACATAAATACTTTTGTAGGATGTATCTTACCCTTCAGACACAAACGTAGCAAGCTACCAAATAGATATTTTATGGATATTGAAGAACAACGGTTAAGGTACTATACTTTTAACTATGTCTCCACCTTGGGACTCTTTAAACCCTCAAGAAATTTACACGAGCTCTTCTCATGTTAGATTCCCACTAGTGTTTAGTAGGCATTGGCAGGTTCAAGGTAAACTAAAGCTATAGAGGAAGATATAGAGGCACTAATGAAAAATGATGCATAGACTCTCATCCTATTACCTGAACGAAAGAAAAAGTAGAATGCAAACGAGTGTTCTCCAAAAAACATAAGGAAGATAGATCTATTGAATGGGACAAAGCAAGGCTGGTAGCGAAGGGATATACACAATCATATGGCATTGACTATCAGGAGACTTTTTCATCGGTAGCCAAGTTGAATATAAATAAGAGTTTTATCGTCCCTTGCAACAAATTTCAAGTGGATTTTGCACCAATTTGATGTAAAGAACACATTTATCCACAACAATCTCTAAGAGAAGGTCCACGTGGATGTTCCTCCAAGTTATATGAAATCCTCAAAGACCAAAGTTGTGTGTAAATTGTAACGAGCATTGTACGGATTGAAGCACTCATCATGAGCATGGTATGGCTTGTTTAGCTTAGTAATGAAAAAATATAGCTTCCAACAAAATAACTCTGACCGTACTTTGTTAATAAAACATCAATTGGGCAAGGTAAAAACTTTAATAGGTTATGTAGAGGACATGATTATTACAGGAGATGATGTAGAATAAATCTCTCGACTTCAGAAATAGGCAACTGAATTTGAGATGAATAACTTGGGAGGATTCAAGTATTTTCTGGAAATTGAAGTTGTTAGGTCTAAATAGCTTATATTTATTTCCCAACAAAAATATATACCAGACTTGCAAACCAAGGTAGGAATGTTGGAGTGTAAACTTGTAGACACCCCTTATTGTAGGAAAATGGCTTATGTTCTCAAAAAATAACAATCAGATGAAGGTTGATACTACGAATGTAGATTAGGCAGTAATATCACTAACAAAAAATCCACCTCAGGATATTTTATGTTTGTTGGAGAAAATCTTGTAACTTAGACAATCAAGAAACAAAAGGTGGTGGCAATGTTGAGTGTCGAAGCCGATTTTGGGGTAAAGGTTAAGGGTCTTTGTGAGCTCCTTTGGCTAAGAAAACTACTAGTCGGAATCAAATTTGCTCCTGCTTCCAAGATGGATCTTTTTTGTGACAATAAGGCGGCAATTTCCATTTCTCATAATCTTGTCCAACATGACAATACTAAACACATAGAGGTAGATCGATTCTTCATCAAAGAGAATCTTGAAGAAAAACTATTATGTTTTTGTTCATGAAATCTGAAGATCAAATGGCAGATATACTCACAAAAGATGTATCTAGCAAGGATTTCTACAACTCAATTGACAAGTTGCGCATTCGAGACCTCTATACATCAACTGGAGGAAAAGCATTGGCATGATCTGTTACTAAAAATAAATGAGAGAAATTATAGTCATATCATATTATCCCTTATATAAGGGAGTCAAGAATGATTCTAGCACAGTCGTTGTATAACTAAGAGCAAGTTTCAATTCTTCCTATTAATATGAATTGTTGACCTTAAAAAATGTTGCCAACAGATGTCGGGCCCTCTCGTGCATACGTAAGCCAAATTTTGACACGTAAAGATAGATCAACGGTGTAGATCGCTCTGAAGTTGGACGTGGAAACAACTTGACGACACGAGACTTTTCCATTCGGGTTTCGACGAAATATTCGTGACACGATTGTGTAATAAGAATCAATCGCTAAGAACTAAATATGAATTTGTTATGAATCAATGAGAGTAAAATATTACTCCGAGTGTATGAATTTTCATTAGTCCTTAATTGTTACATGGTGGGGGTATTTATAGTGTTACTAATGGAATGGTGACCTTTGGATCATATTACACGTGGCCTCATCTCCTCGGCCAAGGCATCAAGTCTTAATCATCCAGTTGACCCTCCTAACTTTTCAAAGCAATTAATGTTCTTACATTGACAAGACAAGACACAAATATACTTTTTACAAAGGTCACATCAATCATTTAGAGAAGATATTTATAATGAGTACAATCTTTGCACATGGGTTGTCGGAGAGGAGAGCCTCAAATCTATGAGGCACCTTAGAATGGGAGGGGCCTCGGCTAATAACAGGCATGTCGAAGGAGTCAAAGTGATTCGATTGGAAGTGGTCCCACGACTTTAGTTTTAACTGCCATGTGGCAGCCCCTAATAACAAGTCATAACAATAGTCCCCCAAGTCCATGTGTGATTATTTATGTCATGCGTGGACTTCAGCGATTAATGTTTAGAAAGGATCTTCAAAATTTGTGAGATTTGGGGTGTATCATCTAGTCCATCAAGTCCAGGTATGAATATTTATATAGTGTATGGAGTAAATAGTTGATCTGGAGTTTTGATACCTTTAAAGGTTGTTGGATTCATTTCGCTGATACCTGTTGAGCTGCCGAAGCTCAACAACGAATATGGCTGAA